>JAGDQP010012401.1:0-23692 GCA_022664845.1 Lepisma saccharinum
TTAAATGTAAAAAGCTCATGTTGAGTCGAATGGAGGTGATTCAGCGATAATCTCAACTAGACATTTTCGCCAATTGCAAGATCTAATCAATGAGTAACGCCTTCTGGTTAATAGCTTCTGTAATTTTTATTGATTTGAAATTAAATTTATGCAATGTGTAATACTATAGGATGTCCAAAAACGAACGAACATATTTCAGTCTTCCTCAAGCCTAGTATTATTCATAATCATATTTAACTTCAGTACACACAATTCGAATAAAAGTAATTAGCATATTGATGTCGCTCCATTGGACATATTTTGTCCCTGTAGTAAAAAGCAAGCGCCTGATTCCCTTTTTATATAATTAGATATTTTTTTTAGATAGTTTGCTATCAATCTGGTTGTGGACAAAATATCAAAGAAATACAACTTTCTCCATTCATATGTGCACCACACCACCCTAATGAAACGTTTGTGAAGTTAGCCCCCCACCCAAAACCAATTATCCAAATCGTTAGGGAGTGAAGGATAACTTAGTGACGGCACCAGCAAAAGTGTGAACTTACTCCCCAAGGTACCCCAATTAATCAAATTTTGTGTCGGCGTTACCTGCAATGAATTTCAATAATGGGTCCTCTTTGTTGTAAATAATTACCATATGACTCTCATATTCTTACGGCATGTGTCACTGATATCTAAAAAAAAAAAAAAAAAACTAAAAAAAAGCTACCTCATATTCTGAAACTTCCGTATTCCTTCAACAAAAGTCTGGTAAATAACCCAGCTTAGTATTTGTAAAATGTCATAAATCCATCAGCGCCGAGTCTCGTCGCCAAAAACCTGTTTCTATCTACCCTGACAGAGGGTTGAGAATGAAACAAGGTTACAGGAAACTGGAAAGGGAAGGTACTTTTTTCTCTGTGATTCGTATTATTGCGCGTGAAAGTGGAGTGCGGGGAGGGGAAGAAAGAGGCGGAGTCAGAGCTAGCAGACGAGGCTCGGAGAATCTTTATTTTTGTAGAAGAAAATATTGTTTTTATATTCCAAATTGTAGTGTACTTTTAAGGAACTAATGACATTTAATTTATCAGTTATGTTCAGAAAGGTGTATATATTTAAACCTGCTTTTTAGAATTTTGATAAAATAAATAGAAAAGTTTTAATTCGTCATTAAATCACGTAGGTATAACATTTTGCATATTATCACAACTTTAACAATCGTTGAAATCAAAATAAAGAAACTCTTCCAAAAAATAAAGAACAAAAATGTAAGGGATTTCGTTGTTCTCCAAATTAAAACAAGAATTACTAAAATATTCCATCTAGCAAGAAAGTTATGGGCATCTCAAAATAACATTAGGTTAAATGGGAGTTGATCAAGGTGATAGATACTCTTAACGCTACATACTCACAAGGTGGAGGCTAACTTGTATACGAAAAAGTCGCTTATGTAATTACTAGCTGATTTGCCCGCCCGTTGGTGCGGGAGGAATAAAATATGTTGGCAACAGTCATCGAGACTGTCACCAATCGGCTTTGTTAGGGTTGTGTTACCTAAGATAGCCGTTGTGAAATTGATAGTCATGCCACATTTGACTACTTGGAGGTAGTCAACCCATCGAACAACATTGTAGTGTGGTTTGCTGCGTGCTTTTAAATTTAGCCATTATTGTTATCACCGCTATTGGAATTCAATGGACAGTTATATGGTCGATCTATGGATACTTCTTATTACACTATTGTTATCACCGCTATTGGAATTCAATGGACAATTATATGGTCGATCTATGGATACTTCTTATTACACTGTCAAAAATTTTGGGAAGGTTTCTTAATATATCCAGTAATGTTTCATATTCAGAAGTGTTTCCCAGTAACCCTTCACAAAAAAAAAAAAAAAAAATGCGTTACTGGAGGTTCTTAGTGTTCAGTTCCAGTGTGATTTTTTCGCACATGCGCAGAAAGAGAAAACTATTTTTATCGTACCCAACTGTGCAATTCTGATCATGTGCTTGCTGCCGCCATTTCAATCATGTATTTTAGCAGAAATGAGAAATAATTTTCAGTGAATGGGGATTACGATCTCTAACTGACAAATAAAAAAAAAAGTGATTAAGACATGGCGTAAGTCGTGAAGGTAACTTTGTTTGTTTTCGGGTGTTCGGGAAACGTAGCTCCGATCCTTTAAACCAGCACTTCTCAACCTTTTTCATCCTGCGACCTCCTTTTACTATGTCTTCTAGCCGACGACCCACAAAAGTAATTTTCTTGTTTATAAATAGAGAGGTTTCGCCTCACTTTGCTAGTAAATAGCGACCTTCAAATATATAGTAAGTTCCACAACTCCTGTCTGCCTTTTATTTCTAATTTTAAATAGAAGCACTCCTAATTTCCACTTTTAGGATAAATTTGCAAGCTCGTGATCGAAAAAATGTAAAAACTGAATAAGGGTAAATACATAAATATTCAACAAATGTTTCGTACTTTTTCGCAGGGAGAACTCCGAAAATAACACTTTTCATATGAGGAATCAATGTTAAAATGTTCACAGACAGGTAAAAGTATGAAGATGTATCAAACAATGCTGAAAGCAATTTAATATTAAATTTTCCCTTACTTCAGGACTAACTAGTCAGTCAGCCAGTGACAAAATGAGATAAGTCCCTTATTTCCACGTGTCTGCAGTAGCTTCTGTATTTTTTTTTCATGCAAATAACGTGTTCGTACGCATCTGTGAGAAAATGGTCAGTGGCATATTTACATCGGGTTGAGGGGTATCTGTGTGGTTTGAAATGGGTGAGTTTTGCCTATAGGGGGGAGGGGGAGGTCATGGGTTACGGGGAATCTAGTATTAAATTGCTTCCAGCAATATTTGGTTCATTTTATTTTTATCTGTCTGCCAGAATTTTAACATTAATTTCCCATACGAAAAATATCACTTTCGACGAAACGTTTGTCGAATATTTATGGATTTAGCTTTATTGAGTTCCTGCACTTCCATCACGCGTTTGCAAAATTTCAGCGAAAAACGTTGATTCCTTCTCTCCTAAAATTGGAAATAATAAAGGGAACAGGAGTTATGGAACGCACTGTATAGTCTATTTCTGAGTTCTGTAGCCGCGAGGGAGGAGTCGTAGCGTGATCATGGATGGGAAGACACTTTTAATAGCCAATGCGAGGTTGGTAGTAAAAGCGCGAGTTCTCGCTGATTGCTTGTGCACTTCCCACTTCACCCCACGCGCTAGCCAATACCCCTCTCAGAGGTCTACAGAACTCGGAACTGCACAGTACATTATATTCGTATATTTAGGATAGAAATGAATATCTAACTTTTGACGTATAATTGCGTCTTTTTCCGCCCTAAGTATGATAGTAGTAGTGGTTAACTTGGGAAATGACTGTCACGTAAAAGTGCAACCTGTCAAGAAAAGTTTGAACTTGAAACAGCTAGAGACGTAAAATTTAGTTCGCTTGAGAGACCAGATCATCGGGAAATTGGTAATGTGTGTCTCAAAAATTGAACCGTTTTTTTATTGATTCAATCAAAACGTGCTCAGATTTTGCATTAATCTTGAACATGTGCAATCTTTCGTAACGTTTTAATTCCTTTTGACTTTTTAATTTTGTGTATATTTGGTTGCTTTTCATTTCAAAACATGGCCGTTGATTTGTAGTATTTGATAATAAATATCCTAATTATATCCAAAACAAATAATCAACAAATTACATTGTGAAATGTATTAGTTTCAACCTCCAAAACCGTAGTGAAGTTTATTTTCTCACCTCCCTTCGCGACCCCCCACGTTGAGAAACCCTGCTTTATACTGCTTTGATTCTAGTACTTTCTCATCACTGGCAGTTTATTTCAGTCAGTAAGACGCTGGACTTCTAAATGAACAATTCGTGTTCAAATTTTGTTTCAGGTTTCTGTTTCCTTTGCTATTTTTTTCCAGTAATGTTTCGGAAATTTTTTATGTGTCATTATTTTTTGCTGTACACATAAATCACAAAACGCATCATGAATCCAAATTCGGATATAGTCCATCTACGTCACGCACAGGATCAACATAGATCAAAGATACAAACACATACATATTATTTCAAATACCGGTACGTAATCAAAAACTACAAATTCACAAATATCTTTACAACAAGAGAACAGACAAAAGCTTCTCTCACAGGTAATGTTAACTGTTTCACCATTCGATTAACTGCTTCTCGTATTGTCTAATATTCATTTAATGAGCTAATTATAATGTTACACCTCAAAATATTAATGCATTACTTCTCTTAATGGAAAAGAACATTTTGTGATACCGTTACTACTCAACATATTAATGTGTCTTTCTGATGTATATACATAACGCTTTTCACGCACGCATGCACACATGAGCGTATGTGCCACCCTCATTTCAAGTGGCAAATACATTTGTTCGACATCCATCAAAAGTTAAGTGTCGTTTTCCCTAGCCTTCTCCTTACCTTTTACGTGTGTTTGTGTTTCGTATATGTGAGTGTGTGCAAGCTGCTTCCAAAGAATATTGCAGCAGATGTGGAAATACTCAAGGGAATACACATATATACACGTGGTAGGTTGTAGAAGGGAAAAAATAGATTTAGAAAGGGGGATGGAAGACCCCTCCCTCCCCCTCTTACACAAATCAAAGTTATCAGCGCCCTGCCTTGTTCTACAAACACACATCATGCACGGAAGGCATGCATAAACAAAGAAGTGCATACAGAAAACGTTATCCTCAACCGCAGTGCATTTATTAACAAGGGTTTCCATATTTATCGTTCTTACTCCACGAGTTAATGGATTCCTTCAAACAAATCTCGACCAGAAAGACTTACAATCGAGAAAATCTTCCCCCAAAATCAATTTCCCAAGCCTCTCCATAAAGTCTGCATTCCTTTTTTTCAAATTAAAACAACAAATCATGTAAACAAAACATTACTTACACTTCGTTTTTAATATATTATAGAGCTACAGATGAACAACGCATGAAAACAAACATTTTCGATGTATATATTTTTATACAAACATCCATGATATATTTCTGTGTATTACTTTGCATCATGCTAGCCTTGGTTTCATAATTCCTTCGCCAGAAACATAAAAATCGCTTTTATTTCTTTTCGGCTATCAAGGATAGCTAACGAAACTGTATCTCCTGCTACCCATTAGTTGAAGTGATATACAACGAAAGTTAAATAAACAAAATTATTCAAGAATTTCACGGTTTATCTTTAATGGAAGTAACCAATCTCATAAGGAAAGTAAATTACGATTCCAAATTGTACAATCAACAAGTTTTTTGTTTTGTTTTTTAAACAAACACAACAAAGTCAGATACATTAATCTTCCTGTTGACTCGGCAAATATAAATGCTTTTACGATCTGCTTTGATGTCTGACTGAAGTGACATTTTTCAGTAGTTTCAAATAAGAAAATGTATTTCTATCAAGAACTTGCCTACAGTTATGGCACATTAGAAGGCAGATATTATATTAAGGAATATCTCAAACAAATGCTAATGCGTAAGTTGTACTTCTTTGAGGTGAAAAGTTCTTGGCCCTTCATTGAAAATATTTTAAGTTATAAGTGAAACTAAAAGACAGTGGGTTATACGGTTTACCCTAAAAGTTCTTTAAAAGTACCACCAAAAAAAAAAAAAAAAAAAAAATGTTAGTAAGTTTCTTAGGCTGCGTTTCACCAATCTTCGTTATGCGTTAACGAATCGTTAAGAAATTTCAAGCTCTTTGAGATACATTAGACTCATGAACTAACGATTCGTTAAATGTTTAACGAAGGTTGGTGGAACCACCCTTAATGTATCAAAAGATACCCGAGGCGCTGCCTTTTCCAATTTAATGTGTGTTTTAATTCCGTTTTTTCTTAACTGATGCATGTATATGTTTGTTGAGAGACTTTTAAAGAAACTATGGCTCGCCGTAGTAACAAATCGCTTTGTTCTAGATTGAACGCCAAACCAAGTAACTCATTACTGATGTTAATTAAACGTCAGACTTGCAATGAAACGTCATGTGACTGCAAAGGTGTTTGCTTTTTAATATTAGGGAAATGACAGATGAATGTGAAGTAATTAAAGTTACAAGTAATTGCAAAATTGTTAATGAATGGATTATTGATTGTTGTTTGGACAAAAGGATATAAGGGATTATGATATAATAAAAACTTACTGTTTTATATTCGTGATTTGAGAAATAACCTAGTTATGTGAATAGGAAATGAACGATATGCGACCGTATTACTTTAGAATTCACCGATTTTGATTGTATTTATGGTCTTTACGCATCTATGGCTCAAGCCGAGAGAGGCTAGGCGAAAGGATGTGGGAAGAAGTCGATCTGGCCTAAGTTCAAGGTACCAACCAGACATTTACCTAGTTTGACTGTGGAAGACACCTAGAAAACCTTTAGTCAGGATGATCGAACGTTTTGGCATAGGATCCTCATCTTTCTTCCCTTGTACCCCAACTAAATACAAGCCTTATGTTGCAAAGAAAGTGTATGAAAAGTTTAACGTTATTTTCTGTAAATTAATTTAAATAATCAGCATATTGCTACTTAACAAAGCCTACATTATTATGAACTAGGATCATTGCCGTGGCTGGAAGTCAATTCCTCTTACTTTCCTTACATTCTCCTTCGTGTTATGTCAGGGAACAGTTGTTGCAAAGTGCCAATACATGTAAGTTCTGTCTCTTTCACAAGTCTAGACATTATTAACTTCCGTTCGTTGTCATGGTGCTTCACACGCCACAGAATAACCTTGTATTCTTTATTTTCCATTGTTCCTTCGTCCTACAAAGATCATTTCCCCCAAAAATAAGAAGTTTATTCAACTATTCATTCATTGTAACCACAGAATTACAGCAGAAACTAGAGAAGAAGAAGAAAGCAAACGATAATTTCCCGTTATGTTAATCTTAGCATTTGTGATGGCGCACATACTCGTTGTCTCGCACGGGAACGAGTGGCTGTTGTGGAATGGCAGCACAGGAAAGCAATGACTGACGGATGAGGCAATCTCCTCGAACATGTCCATCTAAGCTGAAACCTTGATGATGAATTATTTGCACGTTAGCTTTTGAAGGAGCTGTTTTGTTTGGGGGCTGCTTCTCAGAAATCAAATGAAAGCGAAAAACATTAAATGAAAGCAAAGGCTTCTGTCTGTTAAGTTTCCTTTCCTTTTCGATCTGTCAACTAATGTGAATATACCGGTCCTACAAGCAATCAACGTCCACCTAAAACAGGGGGCAAGAGAGATCATAAAAATAATGTTTCCACTCGCATATTCAGCGTTGCCAACTGAAAGGGAAATAACGTGTATTACTGAAATTTAGATTTCCTTTTAAAAAAGGTACGTCTGTGTATTTACGCCTATTATACGAATAGTAGATCACAAATAATTAATGTCATTGAAATGTAAAAATAAATAACACAAAAATTTGTGATAAGATAGAAGTGATTTGTAAATTATTACTTAGTTCCATTTTGTAAACAGAAAAAAAAAGCAAGATAAAATAATCTTGTAAATCTCTGCGTGATCTATCGATGACCAAACCTCTCTCTAAGAAAAAAAAAAAAATCGCCAGCTTTCAGTTTCGCTTAGAACCCATTCTCAAGAACGGATAGTTTTGGAAAAAATAAAGTAAGACACTGACAATAATTAAAATCCAATTATCTTATTCGTGCATGTGAATCCTAGGGGAGAACGTGCTCAAACACATGCTTATTTCAGACAATGTTTTCCCAAGAGTATGAATTACATTTTGTTTTTAATCGAATTTTCAATGCTTCTACAGTGTCATCATCATACGGAAAGATACAAGGGTAGACAAAACATGCTTTGATATCACAATCATCTTTCCTTTCTTTTACTATTGTTCTACAATCATTGAACGTTTTACCTACCCTTGTATTGTAACGCAAACAAGTTTGTAAATAAATTGATCAAAATTTGCGATTTGTGACTTTCCAATTCACAACGTTTCTAAACTGTCATTATCATCAGCGAAGGAACTAAGTACAAGGGTAGAAAATTTGACCAAAATATTTTTGTGAAATTTTATAAATTCCGATGTCAATGCAATTTACATAGATTGTACAGTAGCACATTCTCTAAAAGACCCAACAGTAAATCTTGAAATTATTGGTAAGATCAAAAGTTAACAAATAAAAAAAAAAAAACTTTTTCACCACTATACCTAACACATTTGCTAATGATTATATTAATTCACACGACTTAAAACATTGGAATATATTTTACAATTCACAACTATGGTAACTACATGATATTACCGTTAAATATTTTCAACTTTTTCTTCATTTATTTAGCCAGAAAATTATTCTTTATATATATATATATATATATTCGTATCTTCGCAAACTACAGAATAAGTCGGGCCCATTTCAATCTGTTAACAATCTGCAATTCTAATCTGTTCATAAATTTACAAGATGTTCTTTACCCATTTTAGAACAAGATATAATACACTCAGATTCATATAAAAGAGACTTTTCAAATCTGACAGGTTGCTCGATACAATATTGAACTAACATTCTATTATATATAATTAAACACTCCATATTTATATTGTGCTTGCCACATACATAAATTCAGTGTTGCCAGATTATGCAAACTTGAAAATTGTGATTATTGGTTATATTTTAGTAGCATGAGTGTACACAAAAGCCTATTACATCAATTTGCTCATTGATTCACCGAAAAAAGTAAGCAAAGGGAACGGAAAATGTAATATAATCAAAATCACTTACTACGGAACGTGATTACCATAAACGACATCCTACTACGTTGTGAATACCTTCAAGTTATTCAGCTCTGTATAATGAATAGCACTTGTAATCAGCAATTATTTGTTGTTCGTAGCGAATATCCGCTGCTTTTCTTTTTTTAATTTCTTTTCTTAAATCATGTTCCTTTTTGTCCTCATCAAGGCATGTGTCAACGTCCTCTTTCATATGACTGTTGACACTCCTTCCTTCCAACCTGCTCTTCCAATGACTCCGCAACTTTATCTTCTTGCCTTGAAGGCTCGATGGGTTTGCCTTCTCATTTGCTTCCTGTGTGCTACTTTGTATTCTGTATGCTTCTCTCAGAGGCTGCTTTTATTATTTATTTTTTCCCCTCTACATCGCTTATGTTCCCTTTCGCTTTTTTTTCCTTCTTCCTTCGCAGACGGCCATTTTCTAACACTCTACAGGCTATGTTATTACGGTAGCCTTTATGCTTATTATTTACATAACAGTATATAGCAATTGTGTCTGCTCACTATACTGCATTAGTAATGGCAAACTTGTAATAGCAAAGTCATTTTTGGTTACAAAATCTGCAAAAGTTGGTGTTGTTGTATTTCTCTTGACTTTTAAGAACTTTTCATCAGGTATTTACTCCAAAGATAAATACACTCGTCTGAGGGAATACGAGAAAACTTGAATTCAGCTTTGTCTTTCTTCGTTTATTTGAGAAAGAGCAATAACTAGTGATAAGCGAAACGTGTTTAAACGCCAAGGTCATGAAACTTGAGGTAATTACGTTAAGTATGCTTTATTAGAATCCAGGTAAAGCTATTAAGATTTTATAATCAGAAATTTTATTGTATTTTGTTGTTTATGGCAATTTTCAGTGACATTCCAAGATAAAAAAAAAAGTCAAATTTAGAAATTATGAAACGACAAGGTAGCCATTCAGTCTGATTCTTCTGTATTTTATCACACGAAGTTTTATTCTTGTTGTTGAATGAAATTATGATAGTTTCTTTCTTATTTTTAATGAGGTTCTTGATCTTCCTCTTGCTTTATAGATAGCCATAGAACGTAAGAGTTTTATTTTTGTCACTTCCATTCATTATTAATTTAAGCCTAGAATTTGTAACGTGAAAGACTCGTCAAAGAAGCAGACAAGCGAAGTTACTCCAGAGAGTCAGATCGTTGATTCATATAAAATGAAGAATCAATTTGAACGTGCGTTCTTTTATTCGTTTCGAAAATTCTTTTATACGTTTTTCTGCGTATGTTCGGACATTTCAGGGTTACAGAATCTAAGTTTTATTTTCTGCAAATAATTAAACATGCTAACTTTAGGTAGCTTGTGTCAAACATGAACATTGATTCTGCTTGTAATACTCAATTTATAAAGGCCAACCGCGGTAGTCGTGCGGTCTGAAACATCAGGCCAACGTCTTCAAAGGTTCTGGATTCGAATCTCAGCTGTGGAATGGATGTTTTTGGATTTTAAAACTTAACGGCTAATGGAATCGTGACGGGCCGACGTCTGTAGCTACTAAAATGTTCCCAAAATCCAAAGTTTTTCAATTTAAAAAGGTTAACACGCTATAACCTTAAATTTTATTGCTCTTCTTGAAGTAAGAATTTAAGTTTTTCTAGCGTTGTGTAATGTTTCTCCGCTTTCAAGTGAGATCAGAGCCGGATTAACTAGGGCTACAAGGGCTGCAACCCAGGGCCCCCACTTGTTCAGGGGCCCCGCCAAAGGTAAATAAGTTAATTTAAGACTACAAAGAATAGATGACATGGGCCCTAACAGAGTCTTCAGCCCACGGCGGGAGTCAATAGCCCAGGGCCCCCAAATAGCTTAATCCAGCACTGAGTGAGATGTATGTTGTTCATCTTCAAGTGTGAAAATACTATAGAAGGGGATACATATAGTAAAATCAATTGCAAAGTTGGATCTATGTTTGGATAGAAAATCCGTGCTTGTTATTAGCTGAAACATCTGCGTCTGTGACTGACGAGATCATCTGTGACTGGGCCTAGAGAGTCGTTTCCATGATTACTTGACCGTGGTTAACATTGTTTTATGGTCGAGGCTATCAACTTAGTCAAACACGATAAACTAATCACAGAAGCGACTCTCTAGGCCTAATCACAGACCCAGCTGTTCCAGCTAATAACAAGCACGGATTTTCTAGCAAAACACAGATCAAACTTTTTAACTGATAATCATCACGTTCGAGGCAGAAGGACGTATAAGTGTACTATTTTGCAACGTAACTTACGCTCTTCTGCCTTTAAAGTCACGATATATATATATATATATATATATATATATAATATTCAGCCGTTTTCTATCCTTTTCTTTCCATGCTATCCTAGAGTTTGCTGCTATCCTCATCCATGTAGCTCCTGAGAAACGCTTGACTTCATCTACCCATCTTACATTTGGACGTTGTTTCGGTCGTTTCTTTTTTCTAGGAATCCACTGTAGTACATTTGTCGTCCATCTTCCATTTGTTCGTCTAGCTATGTGACCGGCCCATCTCCACTTCATCTTCTTCGCAGCCTGGATTATATCTTCTGCTTTTGTTTATATATATGAAGATGAGAAATATGACCCCTTGAAACGTTTGACAACGTACATCTCGCCTGATTGATAACACTCGAAGAATTATATATTTTATTGTTCTTCTTGTTCAAAAGTGTATTTACAATTGCGTGTCTTCTTTCATTTCATAGGTTTCATTGAGAAGTTCCATTCTTTGTCGCCTTTTTAGTTGCATCTTAAGTATTGAAATACTTCCTCAAAGTATACGAACTAAATGAACAATGGACACGATCATTAATACATACTACAATGAAGAATCGCTATCTACTTTCTCATCACCTCTGATTTAAGTCTCTTCAAATACTCTTCCAGTTGTTATCTGTAATGGTAACTACAGAGTGAGTAGAAAATAACTGTACATATGACGTCCTCTGATAACATATGCTGTGGACGTTCGTACAATATTGTGAAAGTGAATGTTTTCTGGGTTTCGGGTGTGTTTACGTGCATCCTACCGTTTGATCTTACATGACGAAGCAGGTATTCTCGGCGTTTGTTCTTGCAAGAAACAATCATACTAATTAAGGACTCAGACTGGCAGGTTAATAATGGTGGTATTGTTTGAGACTCGAGTGTTTCTGATTGAAAATTTCGTCTTTAGTGGCAGCAAATATACGGACGGAGTAGAAGTTCAGAGAAAGATTTACCGATTATTATCTTTTGGGGTTTAACTCTGTTTACAAGAAGAATCCTAAAACCCTACCAGAACTAGAAGCCACAACCATGTTAATATGAACATTTCTTCGTTGCAGCTGTTACATATCTTTGTCTACACGCAGACGGAGGCCATTTCATTTTTTTGTGGTAAGTACATCTGTAGTTGTTGTACTTGTACTGTCTTACCAGGTACACAGGTATGTTTGGATCACCCGGTATTGTTTCGAATGAAAACGTCACCTCTTCAAAATGTACGCGAATTCGTGTGTACTATATATTTATAGTGTATGTTTGTATTCCCGGACTACGCGCATGTCAACACTGAAGTGTTAAATCCTAGCTTGCGTCTATATGTAGATTACTTCTACATTTCTCTACAGCTTTGAAAGTTCTCGAGGCATCATTTGCCATTAGTAGAATTAAATGTTGAGAAGATACTTCCCTTTCTTAGGTAAAAGGAGAGGGAGAAAAAAAACAATAGGAAATTCTACTTAAGAAATTTCAAAACTGAGTTGATTCTTTTGTAACTTTACACGATATTATTCTTTGTCTAAAGTTTGTAGTTTTCTTTTTTTCCTCAGATATCATTACATATAATTTACAGGAGAGTTTCTTCCTTATTACATCCATTCTATATTCAGTGCTTACGATTTGAAGACTGATCAAAGAAATGCATCATGGTACAGGAAGGTACCTCAGAAAGACGATCGTTGATCCACATACTATCTTCTTCCCCTACTCCTCTGATTTAGGTCTGTCTGTGCAATTGCCCTTTTCGTGGTCTTTCATAACTACAGTGTATTTCCAATGAAAACACCTGCTCTTCAATTGGTGTGTGAATCCATGCCCACTTACTATTTGTCTGTCTCTCTGTGTTCTCGAACGTTTGTGGCTGACAAATTCCAAGTTTTAATTTGCAGAAATTGAACATGGCAACTTTGGGGTGGCCACTGAGGGAGTAAACACAACAGAGAAAGGGAAGTGGGAGGAGACTGAATTTTTGAGATTTGGAGGAGCGGTTGACGAAGGGAGAGAAGACCTCTAGGAAGAGGAGGAGGAGGCATGGCAACTGGTTAAAAAAAAAACTGATGACAAATGAGAACTACGCACGCGATGGACATTCAATTCTGTAAGCTAGCGTGGGCGTGAGGCAGGGGCAGCAAGGAAACAAAAGCAAAATCTAAGACACAAGAAGGGGAAAAGCAAAGACAAGGAAAAACAATTATCATTGTGCTGTGCACAGCTTTAGCTAGTTAATATAAAAGTGTCTTATTTAAACCAGCATTTTCTACATCTGTTGATCACTGCAGTAACTGTAATTTAAATGTTCCTCAACACAAGATACTTCAATGATGTATACAAAAACATATGCACGTACCATATTATTTTCCTTCTTCGGTCATTACCTTGTACGTTAATTCTGTGAGTGAAATGAAATCTAACTTTGAAATTACAAAGTTACAAATTGAAAAATCCCCGACGTTCATTGTACATAATTAAAACATGATCACTAGCAAAGTGATCAAGTACACGTCATATTTTCTTCGTCCAAATTGGAATACTCAAGTACCCTTTTGGCTCTAATTTTAAGTAAAAGAGGAAAATTCCACGTTCAGAGAAATTTCAAAGGACTGACGAGAGAGAGGGGAACGAAGTTGATATAAAGGAGAAGGTAAGAAACACTAAAGCCATGGAAGATTGAAACGCTGTACCAAATTGGAACTAAATTCTTAACCAGTAATGTGATTGGCCGACAGTTCTAAGGATTAACCAACAGCGTTAAGTTTTTTTGAATGTTTTTAATCGGAATTGTCTTTTATTATTCTTCAAATATTCCCAAATTCGTATAAGTCTTCTGGAAGATCCAGAACAGAGAAGTATTCGTAGGACTTCCTCGTTTTATGAAATAACGTTCATCGTCCCTTAAGCGCGTAATATCTAGGTCTATATAAGAATTTGCATAGATTCTTTGTTCCCTGAATACACGACTATACTCTTAAAATTGAAAAAAAAGAAGGAAAATGTATTAAATATTTAAAGTTTAAAAGCATTTATTTAGAATTTGCATCACACAGCGAATTAATAAGTTCGTTTAATACTGTATCCCTATACATGACGAGACAACTACGTATCTTACATTTTCTTCCCAAATTTATAGGTTATAAAATTGATTTTTTTCTATGAGTACTCTCAAAATTAAGTGTTAAAATTCGCTGTAGCAAAGTTAGGCCAAGAAAACAATTTTGTTTCTAATGAACGTGCGAACAAAAATTGCTGAATTTAAGACCTTACAGGAAAAAACATGCAATTTACTCAACATAATGCAAAAACAAATTACGTATTTCACAATGTGAATCAATTTATAAGAAAATGAAAAGAATCTCAGCTTGATGATGTATCAGCATTTGTTATTTAGTAATTGACTTAAATCTTTTGTTTGACCATTCGTTTGCATATCGACGACAGAATGCTTGAATTGGGCATTTGTGTTCTCATAAATAAATCATAATTTCAAATATTCGACAAAACAAAAATTACTATTTGATGGAAAATATCGAACGGGTGAAAGATCTCACATAATGAGACTTAAGGTGATTTTCGGTACGGTATTCGACCAAACGTGTTATCTTAAATGCATTCATAAGATACATCCTTCAAAGATTAAGATGTAAGGCTGTATGTACGTGGTTATGGAGGGCAAAACCTCTTATGGTTATTTTTGGTGAAAATTTTCAGGAAATTCTTTTGAGTATTATTATGTTTCATTTTTCAAGTCATGCAACACTAGAGCGACGGAATGTTAAATTACATAAAAGCTATCGATAAAGAAAGAATCTATTCCTAACATATCTCAGCACTTTTGGAACACACTGCTACGCTAGAACTTTTATCATTACATAAGAAAATTATCAACTCGATATTCGATGAAAACTTCTCACGATATCGTCTTCTATTGCATATACGCAACTTGAAGAAACCTACTCTTCCCAAACACTCATTTGCAAACCCACACACACATACAAGTATCTTCTCACTGTCGGCATTCACTTTTCCTCCGCTAAAGGTCACCAGAATCTAACTGATAAGCAGATATTTGTTTCTCTCTCTTCTTGTCCATGTCAGTTCTTCAGCGCATATATTTACACGTGTGTTCATAAGTTACAAATTATTTCAGTGTATTCATTTCGCAGGCATCGTAGGCATATATCCATATTCAACCTGTGAGTCTTGACTATCTTGCACACTGTAAATGCACACAGGCGTGCTGATGTTGTCAGAGATTACGTCACGCATTTCTTGTAAAAACAAGGTAATAAACAAAAGAATAGCGGGGTTTTAACATATCACCTTCCACGCGTGACAATGCGCTCTTGTATGTAGTACCTTTGCGTGTGGACACGCGTTCCGCTTATTAATAGCAAAATGTTCTTCTATCTAGCAGACAAAATATAATTTATCATTGTTCACTCTCTCTCGCTCGTCAGTTATATATTTCTTGTACCCGGTTTCTCTAAGTGCGACAAGATGCAAATATCATAAAAATGTCGAGGTTTATTCTTCATACAACAGGAAGCACCAACGTATTAAAACACCTTGACAAATTTCTTTACCTCTCCAATATTTTCAGACCTTTCTAAAGTGACGGACAAAAGAATCCGGTATATACAAAAAAAATCAAGGACTTTCCCTGAAATTCTGCCATGTTTCCGACATCATTAAGTGAACAAAATGACTTTGATGTAAAGATCTCTGAACAAGATAATCTGAGTCACGTGATACAAAACATATATACATTCTGATGATGTTACTAAGCAGATGTTCCAACGACAATATTAGAACTAACTAGGATATAAAGCAGATCCTAGTGATATGTGAGCAAAGTAGGCTATCCATAATATTAGTAAAGAATTTACTAGTTCATACGAGCTATTTAACGTCTTACTCAAGTCGTTGCTCTGTTCCACAAGTACGAAAGGGCGAAGGCTACATGTCATATAAATGAAACAGTGATAACAAAATGCTACGTAATCAACTACAGCTTGTATTTCATGGCCAGGAGCATGGATGCGAACTTTAATGAAGAATATGGATGATATCAACTGAGATATAGAATTCGTTACATTTACCAAGCAAGAATACACTTGGGCGCACAGAAGAAATGAATAGCATTCACTTTGGTACACTTTTCTACGTTGTTGCTACCATGGAGGAATGCATCGACGTATATTCTGTGGTCGGGGAAGAAGCCCAGTATGTTACAAAAGTATCGTAAAATCTTTTGATTTGAGGACAATGTTCAAAAAAGATGTTAGAATTTTAGAAGCGCAGTATTTATTTATTGAAGTTAATAATTTATTACAAACCTATTCTATTTATTTAGCTTCCGAAATTACGGTGGTATAGGCATGACAAATATGTAAATACTACTCCTGTTAGCCTCATGGGTACAGTACAAAACAAACAGTTTCTTTTTAACGTTACTTAATGTTGATGAGGCTGTCTATAACTAAGCATTATTTATTATTTTAATTCATCATTACGTACAAAACATAATCCTTTCCTTTGACTATTTGCACAGTTTACACTTCTTCTTTATTGTTACGTCCTCGATCTTTTCTTTCATAATAATACTTCTCAATCTAAATAAGTCAAGATATCAATCTCTTGGCTGTAAAAAATATTGTGGAATTTGAAATGATTTCAAGTGGCCATTTGCAGTAGTTCATATACTACAAAACATGGTTACAATTTTACACGCAAGTAACCAACCTCTAGGTTTTAGCTGAGATAAAAGTTTACTGCTTCGTTTCTAGACCGAATTTCGATTTAGGTACATCTATTTTCAGTTTGATGTATGCTTGTTTCTGAGTTCGAGTCTCCAAATTGCAACTGTATTCCAGAGCCATTTAAATCATGGAAATAATTTTCATTTCCGAGAATACGTTTAATTCATGTGGGAGAAGCTCGCGCATGTAAAGCCCTGGCCAGCACAGCGGGTGGCGTAATCTCTTGCTTTCCACTTGACCATGCTCTATTGAACTTAATGAAACCACAACAGCCACTGCATATCGGATTGCAGTGTCTGTTGATGAACATTTCACAACTGAGCGCACTTCGCCATATTCCTGAAAGCGAACTTCTCAACAGCTGACGGTCTTTTGCTTCCTGCCAGCCACTTTCGCTAGTTTCTTCTTTTACGTACCCTTGAAATAAATTTAAAACCCACGAAACACTTCTTGAAGAGACAATCTTTCTTAATTTTGATAGTAACATCTGACACTGGGACCTTCAAACCACAATACGAATGGTAGTTTCGGAGTTCCAAAAGAAGAAGAAGAAAAAACTATCACACTGAATAAAGAAATTCATACTTTCTTTTCCTTTTTTCTTTTACATAAGAAGTAATATTCTGTGGCAAAGTTTAAAAACTAGGTACAAACTACGCCATGTGGATAAACATTTTTGTGCGTACACATTGAGCAAGACTGTCACAACACCGCGACTATCTTTGATCCTCACACCGCCTACCATTAAGGGTCATAACTTTGTGAAAAAGCAAATCGATCACTTTCGTGTAATATCCTATAAAAAAGAGCCATGTGGAATTGAATGGATGAGAGAATATTCCAGTTTGCTGAATTTGATAATGTACCGTGAGGAATAGTACTACAGAAATATTTTCAAATACAGAAACATTTGAAATACTTACTGGGAATTGCATTTATTATCCTGCTTTCATGAACTGATTTACAATTAGGGCCTATCTAATTGACAAAATTCTTTTGCATTTTTCACATGGTCCCTCGCCAAACACCCTTTCAGGAAAACAGTTCGAGAAGATAACAGCTAGTAAAATACATAAATATTTCAATTGTCCGTATAACAATGAAGATACGTTCTGCTTTCTGAAATACCATTCGATTGATTATTAAAATTCAATATCATGAATAAGTCAAATATCTTCTCCACTCAGTTTTATATGGTTGGTATTTCTTAGTGTGTTGCACGGAAATTATATTTTTGTTCTCTCAAGAGGTTGTTCGCTTGAAGATTATCGCGGTCTTTAGATAGTCCTCCTCAGCATGTCCAAGCACTAACATGATTAATAACCGTCTGTACCTACATTAAGGGCTGTATTCTACTGACATAAGCCAAAAAGAAGATAAGGGACAATTTTCTGGATATACATTTTATTGAATCTACGATAATTTTATTATTGCATTAAACTGAACCATCCCATTAAATTGGTGAAAGTTACAACTATAGTGTAAGCTATGTAGAAAAAAATAACTCATTTGCTTTAAAGATATTAATTAAAATATAATTAGAAGCGAAGAAATTTACATTCTTCGCACGTAGCGTCTTTGGTTCGTGTATCTCTTCTTCGTATTAAAAAAAAACTTATCTAAATATTTTCGTTATCGCCATTTGGAGAGCCTAACTAACGTCTCAAGCCTTTGTAAATGAATGTAACTAGTGTACTCGCGACTGTATCAATAATATTTCTATATACTAATAATTAGAAGTCAGAATCCTCAACATTTCAAAAATAGCCATTGTGCTTTGATTTAGTTCGGATGTTACATTACGAAATTATTCCATCACCATATTTTCAGATTCTAGACAGGTTCAGAAAAAAACCTCTCGAGCGTTCGGTTCGTTGGCCGGATATAAAGGCATAGAAGTTGTTACTTGCTTCTTACAAACAACTCTCTTCCTTCCACCGCATGAAAAACTTTTTAAAAAAATATTTAACTATGTTTTATTCTTTCTTGACTTCCTTTTCATGAAAGCAAACTCATGATAAATATCCCTGAAGACCAAGTCACGAAATATCTGTGACACATTCTGTAGTTACTCTAATTGCATGAAAGAAAATCGTGCAGAGATGGCTGACTTCTTTGTCACTGAACTGACAACATTCTACGACGACAAAGTATACATATGGTTTCTGTTTCGACATCAATTTTCACTCTCTCATATGTCATGGATTGCCATTGTTAATGTACGAGTGACGTCAGAGAAAAACAAGACACTTGCTTTTGACTTGACTGGATACTGCTACAAACTGTTCATCCTCCTGCTACCCGTCATTTGTTTAACTCACCAATTATTGATAAACAATTAGCACAGAGCCCCAACAGGTAGTGGATTGGCTGACCATTCTGACTGAGATTTTCTCAGTTTTACCACGCAGCCGAGATGGTGCTTTAAGTAAAACTCTGGCCAATACCTCCCCATCCTCTACCTAACACATGCCAGCCTGAACCAAAGATGACAAAAGGTTATAAATAAATTCAAACTCAAGAAGGGATATGGCGTCAGATATGCCGTTCATTGTTTACATTCAAGAACAGCTTTCAAGCAAAAAACATCTTCCTTAACTAAATTACGTAATAATTAATAATTGCACAAAAATTAAACACTGCTCTTCATAATTTCAACAAGAGGAGGTAAGGACAATTAGGCTAAAAATTACGGGGGCAACTGCCTCTCTGCAGTTACGTCAGAAACGCCCCTATTAGTGACTGCATCTACGATTAAGACATTAATAACATCCAAATATGTTAACTATGTCTTCAATGTGGAATCCTACTACAGGAGCACTGTGTTCGCGTAATTTTAGGTTGGAAAAAACAAGTAACAGTGGTGAAGAACTCAGAAAGAAGAGTAGTTAGGATTACAAAGAGAGCGAGAAAGAGGGATGTGTGTGTCTTTTATGATATAAACTAGATTAAGAAAAATAAAACCCGACCTCGCAAAGAGGAAATGATATCTTACATACTTTGAATGACTCCATCATCTTGCTATATTTTCTGTCTGTTGGTAAAGTGAGTGATATGAAGGTTGCTGAACTCAGGTAGTTCGGTTTTTACAACTCATGCTGTCAGGTGACGTTGTCACATCTTCAGGACCAGAATCTGCCTCACTTGAAGCATTAATTCACTCAACCAATTTCAATAAATCTAGTTATCACATAATCTTGGCAACATCGGAAAGGTATGTTCGTGTTTTGACTGCTGAAGAAACTGGTCATCGCCAGTGGGAGAGCCTGTTTCCAACCAACAACAACTGGTTCTGTTCCCGCGTTCTATTATTTATTTTATTTTTTAAATGAACTTTCCACCTGAGGCTGCATTGTCAACTTGGATTACCTATTTGATGCTTCCACAGCAGTGAAATGTTCTTTCTTTTGATATTCTAGCGCTTTTCCGACTTCAATTACAGCACATTGTAAGATTTTGTTCATTGATTCATGTGGTACAGAACTGCCATTCAGCATAAGGTCCTATCCATGCCAGCGAGCTCTACGTAACGAAACTGGAGTGACTGCTTAGTGCCGAAAGATAGACGCCAGAGAAAAGATTTAACCTCGTTCGTTCACTTCCAGTCTAATCCAATATGGATCAAATTTTCAGTTCTGACTCAGATTTTTTACGTCTGTTATTGCTGTGCGGCCCGTTTTTATTTATATCAAAATTCTTGAGTTATACATATAATAGTGTACCGTACTCTTCAAATAAATCTTGTAATAATATTTACTTTTTAAAAAGAACTAACACATACATAAGAAACAGGCCATACAGCCATATCAAGCGTACAAAACTGAGTTAGAACTGAAAATTTGTTCCCTACAGGTTTCGACTGGAAGTGGACAAACGAGACTAAGTGTCTCCTCCGCTTACTGGCTTACATTCATTAAAATTTTCAATTGAGTAACAAGTTTATCTAATGGTCAACTCATGAGACACCTTGCTTACTGTAAAAAGATTACACAACTTCATTATTTTTGAAGTAACAAGATCCTTGTATGAGAATTCATACTGTATCAATTGCTGTGACCACTGTATTTCACTCATTCCATGGATTTAGATACGGAAGACGGATCGACTGGTCCAATACAATTAAGCTGGATAAACTCGACACCGGTTTTCGATTAATCTTGCCTGGTGAATTGGGATTCACTTGCGTCTTATTGGTTGGCTTAAACCTGGGTGTGTGGAAGCAAAGGATGGATGAAGATCTAGCTAAGGACGAGAGGAGGAAGATTGGAATATTTTAAATAAAGTAATGTACGGAACGTGATGTTCAGTTGTTTTTTAATCAATTTCACCTTCCAGGTGATCATGGCTTGTGCTGGCTTCATTTTCGGGTCACTAGAAGTTTATCCATCTTCCGTATCGACGTCTACGCACTCATCCAAATGAGTTAGGTCAAGTGTCGTAAAATACAAGATTAACACTTAATGTAACAAATAATTACTGTACTATGCCATAGCATCCTAGTGATCTTAAGTGTTAAAAATCAACTTTTAAAACTCTATTGGATCAAGAAGAAGACATTGAAGAAGCGGATTAAGAAGACAATCTAATTTATATGTAAACTGGTGCAGGTATACCGGGAAGGAAACTTGTTTCCCAAAAAAGTTATACGGCTACCAAGCAGCATATAATGAGTAACTATTTGTGCTTCACAATTTTACTATTGTTATTTTCTGTCTTCATTAGCTATAACCTGATTCGTCATTTAATGAAGGGCATTTTAAACAGTTTAAAAACAACTCATTTGTTGACCAACTTTAACGAAACATTTATTTCAAATATATATCGATTTGCTGTTGCCATGTTGAGCAGTTTGTCGGAAGTGTATACATCAGCCATTTTTTATCCAGTGTGATTACTGCGTATTGCACTTGTGTACTACACTGTAGCGTAATTAGACTACTAATTCTGCAATTGTTCCGAAAAACTAACATTACCATTACTTGAAAGGATTTATACCGATACTCAATTATGCTGTGTTTCATGGACAGAAAAGGGGGACAGGGAACATCTTAAAAACAAAACATTCCGACCCACTTATCTGAAAGTACACAGAGCTGTGTCATGTGAAAGAAATTAATAAAATTAACTTTAAAAATTGTTCAAAACATAAACTACGGCATTAACGTCGTGTAATACCATTGTCATTTATTTTCGTTCCCACCAATTAGGTTAATGATTACTGTCTGCAACAATATTCGCCACATTTCTACTGATTTTAATAGCTTAGTCTTCTCTCATGACCTTCAAAAGCGCAATATTCTCACATCCCAAAAGTGCACACATCCTGCTGACATTTTCTAACATATACTTGCATCCTTGGGTTTCTAGGTCGCTTGAGCAAACTTCCAAGTGAGAAACATTAGAAGCAATTATAACATTAGGGGAGAGAGAAAATATATGTCATGGATGAGCACCAATCTTCACACTCTCGCCCGATTACATGACATTTTCATAGCATACAATTTTCAAGTAGGCGATTACTATACTCCCCCCCACCCTCTTTTATCTTCACCCACGGGACACCGAAACAGACTGTGTCAATCATTGGATGAAGTCTCTTCTGAATATCTCATTCTGTCTATATATATACGGGATTCAGGGGCGGAATGAGACAACGGGGTGGAACGAGGCACCCAATTGAGATACTGTAGTCTGTCGAGCTCACACTGTTCACGCTCTATGAAGACTGGAAAGAATTTTAGGATATGCTGAGTGGAATGCGTATATTTATATCCTCCGAGTGTTGTAATAATTGTACACAATGTTTTCAGCTTTAAGTAATTTAACGGAAATGTTTAATTTGAAATAATATGACATATTCAACTGACTGTTTATTAGTATGCTTAACTGCAAAGTATTATAACCAATAGGTTCTGCTGTAAATGCAAGACGGGGCGAAAACATGTTTCAATAATAGCCTCAGCCGAAGGCTATGTCGAATAAGGAAGATCGCGACAAAAGAACCATTTATTAGTTCTATAGATCCACCATTTACTCAGGGATTTTGTCAGGATTTTCAGTTTGGGGGTGTAACTAATGTTTTGGAGTAATTTATAGTAAAAAATTTTAAAGTTGGAGGGGCTAAGGTTTGGCTAACTGAAGGGGTAACACTCCCCATTGGGGAAGGGATCTATCAGAATTCTTGCATTTACTAGTTCAATGGATACGACACTTTTTGTAGCTCATCTATATCTCCTACTTTTACAAGAAAAAGAACGAAGAATCCAGTTTGGTTCTAAAAAAAAACAGCAGTTTTGTCATATAGCTTGGCATATTGTTTTTATGTAATTGCACAGCCAACTGCAGTCCAAATGCAATCACTTCCCGACTTAACGATAGTTTTTTTTAACTAACATGTTTGCGAGCATAAAACACACCCACAGGCATTAGGTTATATATTATATTTCCTGACAAATGCCGAGCTATTTAATAAATTTTTATATCTTCAGTAGTTCGCTAGAAATAGACCAAAAGTAATGAAGCACTTTGACGTTTCCTCTGGGAGGCACGAATTTAAAATTGATCCAGTTTTATGACTGCTGTTTGCTCTTTTTTTTTTTCTTTTCATACACTAAATGTATTCAAGCTTCTTCCCATTTTAAGTGCGGACAAAGTACATGCAAATGGGTTCGGGATATTTTAGCAACTGATAGCGTGTCTCGTGCCGCGCAGTATTCCGTAAAGTTTCTTTCAAAGTAACGTAGGTATACGGTGACCGATCTGCACGATAGCTTCCCTTTTCTGTCGATCTTTTTCTCACTGTTTGTGTGTGTGTGTGTGTGTGTGTGTGTGAGAGAGAGAGAGAGAGAGAGAGAGAGAGAGAGAGAGAGAGAGAGAG
>JAGDQP010012401.1:28648-50433 GCA_022664845.1 Lepisma saccharinum
AACATGTGTCTTCATTCCTCTTATTCATGTGAAGAGAAAGACGTTCATACATGATGTACCAAGAAAATAGTTACACCGTGTTTCGAGCAGGATACAAGGTACAAATACAATATTATTGAAGTTCCTAACACAGGAAAAGTGACTAGGTGACGTTATCACTAACACTGAATGTATATCATTTCTCATTTGGAGAGGGCTCAAAAACCTCCTCCACATGGTAAGCAAAGTAGAGAGTTCCTTCAATTTCTGACAACATACGTATATTAGTTTCTTGTCTAAACATAGACCACGTTGGTACTGTTAATAAAACAGTGTTTCATTCTAACATAGACCAGATTTACTGCCAAGTTTTACCTCTCTCTGGCTTCTTACAATTCTACCAGAGAGGTGTGGAAACTCTTGCCTTAAATAAAATGTACGTGTATAAACCCCTATCTGTTTTATTGAATGCATTTATTTGCAACTTGCTTTAATACATAATTAATGCATCTTTGAAAAGAATTACAAAAAAAAAAATACTATTGAATCACAGCTAGCAACAGTAAAGAATAGATAGCAACATGGCGACATTCAAGACATTTATGTAAAACCAAATAAAGATTCCAATTAATTAATTATAGAACCAAGAAACAAAGGTACGAACTCTTATCACATTATCACACGTGAACCGGTACCAACCAGTAAATAAAGTATTTCAAACAAAAGTCACTCTTACTTTTCTCATACAATTAAATCTAATTAAATGTATATACAGAGACAGAGGGTCTCGACATATCCAAAATGTACTATGGACAAGACTATTAGTACTAATATAAATTACATTATTTCCAGGTTGATCAGAATTGGCAACACACGTGTAAAAGACCTCTGTGACAATTTTCTGATTTTGTGACGAAGACAAAGACATAGAACCTAAATATATGAGTACTCTAAAACTAATGATATATGGTGTCATGTTCGTATATATATATATATAATCACTGCATCTCTCTCAACATACATTACTAATCCAATCGTCACACTCGGAGTACTTTGCAGTTCAATTTATGAGCGTGACAATATACATAATATTCTTCTACTTTTGTGGAAAATACAGAAAATCAACGAAACCGAAACCCAACTAACTTCTTCTGGTGGTTAAAAAAAAAAAGACGCTGTGTTTATGTTGTTTCCGCATCGATAGATTCGTTTCACGTTCCACCCCATTTCCTCGGCATGGAATGATTGAATCGGGGTTGGAAGGAGGGAAGGAAAGTAAGTACACAGGAGGAAGGGTGAAAAGAAGAAAGGTTTTAAAAAAATATATGAGGCACACTGTCAAATTAGAAAAACAAACAAGAGAAGTGGTAAAAGACTTACCATAGAAGCAGATAGCAAAAGAAACAAATCCGAAAAGGGTAGAAGCGAAAGAAAGCGGACCAAAAAAAAGTAAACAAATATTCTTCACCGTCACAGAAGACCAACTGTAGATTATTCATGTCGATGTTGCCATGTTGCTAACGACGTGTGCGATCTAAGGAAATTAGACAACTCTGAAACACCTGTTTGAAAAAAGAAGTTTTACTTTTTTCTTCATCAAAATCCACAACAGGCCTTTATCCATCCTTCTGCCTTCTACCTGCTCTCTCACCCTACGTTTTTTTTTTCCTTAACAAACGCTTTAGAAAGTCATTTGGGTGCAAGAGACGTTTGTAGCCAGGGTGAATAATTGAATGTCTTTTGACCACCCAGCCAGAATTAAGACATGTTGTGCCACAATAACTTTATTACTATGCGTTTCCACGTCGGTTTCTTCGAAACTGGTGCTGACCACTTTTCTTTCTTTTTATTCTCTTTAGTTTGTCCGACGAATTCAGCCCTCTTTATCTAGATCTTTTTATTTTACCGGTTTTATGTCAGTCCATTAGTTACATTTCAGTAATGTACAAGCACTGGACATCTGACATATTTCTGCCATTACGAATACTATACTAAACCACGAGCATAATCAGAATTGTATTCGTAAGTCGAGTGAATTTAGGTTTTCTTCGGCAATTCAAAAAGGTTACATTTCTCGGAAGAGGTGCTGATGTACTTTCTTCAACTGCATTCCTAGAATTGCGAGAATTTATTAATCTGAAAATATACTAACTTATCCAACAATTGAATAGAATCTAAAATATGTTCGAGCTAACCTTGGAAATAAATGAGTACAAGGCTATTTTATTGTTTTATTTTGAAATAGTGCAAGTATTCTGGAAGTCACAGATAAACTATTCACCTTCTTTTAAGATATTATGCAAACAATAAGAGAATTGAACTCACTACTCAACTATACACAGAACTCGTGAAGCTTTTAGCCTTGCACTAAATTGTGGTGCAAAGTTACAATAGGAATACAGTATAGGCGTGAAACTTTCTTTCAGAACCTACTTTAATACATCATTCGTAATTTATAAAACGAATGTGGATGCGTAAGGAAATGTGATACCTCTATCAGGCTTCCAGTTCAAGCGACCAGTTTCACAGTACAAATAGTAGTATTTCCATATTTATCCATTCCAAGACTATTTAACATTCACCCTGCAACATTAGTTATAAAGAATTACAAGCATCACGTTTTCTCTTGATGGAACATGGTTTTGGAGGTAAAGTGATACAATTGATAACATTGTCAGTAGATATATTTCGGCCATCAAAATCTCTTAGTCATCAGAGAGACTTGAATTCCTAGATTTCAACCTTCGTATTGCTCCTCGTATTAGTTTAGTAAAACCTAAATTTTAAGTACCGGTATAATATATTACTCTTATTGTTCTTGCAAAATGCTGAAAGGAATTTAGAAGCTGAACGCTGGTTATTTCTAGCGTTCAAAGAAATTACAGTCTACTACAACAAGCACAAAATAATGTGTGAACGAATATTTACATGTATGATTAAAGGTTTTCTACAAACATGTTAATAACTAATTGTTTCTCAAGTTTTACAAACGAAATTTTATTAATTTTATGACTCGTTGTACAGTTATTAGTAAATTTATTATCACAGTTTATTGTAGAATTGTAACATCATCTATTGGTGCTAGAAAACCACGAAAATCGTATGAAGACTACGTATTAGTTTATCATGGTGGAGTTCATCATAAATGTTAATCAAGTCCACTCCTCTTCACACTTCTAGTCCTTTTAACGGAGGTATCCTACCACCTGTTCACTCCATTAAGTCCATCATTGTTCTATCAAGAACATTCACTGATGCCTCTACTGTTGTTGAAAGATTTTTCAGTCTTTCCTTATTGCATATATGATCTTTATGTCATCCTATACTTAAACATGTATGATGTATCAGTGTGTGTGTGTGTGTGTCCAGTGAGTGCGTGGCAACATTCTGTCACCTGGGCGGTCCTTTTGCCTACAGACTAGAAAAGAGCCTCGACAGAACAAGTCAACCGACTCACCTGCCTGTAGGGATAAAAACAGGTTTCAAATCAGAGGAGTGTTAGCAGTCACTATAATCATTTCCTTTGACTCCCCTTTCTCTCTCTCCTGTACCTTCCCTCTTTAAAAAAATGAATCGGCTTCACTGTGTGTAAAACAAATCCTTCAGTACTAAACAATACACGTATGTATACGCAGTCGTCAAAACTACGTCTGACGAACAGTGATAACTAACTATGAAACAGACAGATACACAAAATGCCTACACATATTGTCGTATGAACGGCATAACGTTGTATATATGTACCACCCGTCATTCTTTAATACTTTTTATTACCTATTATTAGCCTCCGTATGGAGAAACATACCGGATACGTACAGCTCTCATTAACACTCTGCTGTTAATTTCAAAGTACTAAAATAATTAATGACAGGTATAATAACCAAGTAGATAATCTACTAAGTAATAACAAAACTGGTCTGTAGACAAATAGATGTGAACAACTTCCACGAAACTACGAAGAGAAATGGACCAATATTCTACATTATATTAGTTGCTTTTATATCCAAAAGAATCACTATGTTTATGGAAGGAACACTTGTAATTATGAATATTAAAATGTATTCAACACTGTTCGCACCAATACAACGTTGTTTATTACTGGTAATAAAATTAAAACCGTTAGCCAGATATATAACTTGTAAATATGATATAGGACAGAAAATATTCAAGTATTCAAACAGTGTACATGTTGCGGAATTTATTTGTCATTATATCGAGTATGTAACGAGGTGGATAACATATCTAATTTATCTTTCGATACCGGTATAAAGGGAATTCCTGTAAAGTTTCCGAACAGTTTGCAAATTAAGAATATTTTCGGACCGAAGTCGAGGTTCTTCCGTCTGTCGTTGGGAATAGGTCGAGAACATCAAAATTGGAGAGAGTAAAAAAGCAATGGATGTCAACGACTGACAGACAACACAGCAGAACACGAAAATATTTTCGTGTATATTCTTAATTTGTGTAGTACAGTTCAAGACTTTACGAGGGTTCCCCGCATACCTGTACCAAAACGTACATCACTTTGTCTGGCTTGATCCATTGAAATGACCGACTGAAAAGCAAACAGTACAACCAAATTTAGCAGTGATAAATACTTCTAGTCTTTTGCGTCAGTACTAGTTAATGTATATCGAATTGCTACATACTGAATGTGTACATAAAAGCTGTAAACCTTTCAAAACAAGTATCACACCTGAAACGTAACCAATCATAAATGTAAACTATTGTTTGCAACATCTTCAGGTCTTCTTTGATGCTTGCTGACTCTCCATCTACGATAGTTTTAATGACGTATAAGTTCTACCTGTGCTTTCATCACCTGATTAAGCTCTCTTGGAGCGAGCGAGTGAGATGTACGTTTATTTTATACTTACTGTAAACACATATCACCAGAGCCGGATTAACGGGGAGTGTGTAGAGGGGCAGCCAGGGATCCCACTCGTTCAGGGGCACTTATACGATTACAGGCAATAGGTAACAGGGGTCCTAACAGAGTCTTTAGCCCAGGGCGGGAATCAATAGCCTAGGGCCCCCAACCTTGTATATAACACAAAAATAAGTCGTATATTTCGAAAGTTACTTTCATTATTGATGACAACGTAGTGATCGAACAGATAATACTATACCAGTCACAAGACGGCTGAAATACTAAAATGAAACGACTACAAAAGAGGCAAAAGAAGTTTCGAGGTCACTGTTGAATAGTATACCACCTTAAACAATTAAAGATTAATGGTATTTGGAATGCCTCTAAAACTATGAACCGTGATCCTTCCTTAAAACAAGATTCTGACAGGGAGGGAAGGGGGTTCCTAAACAAGGGCACGAAGAAAATGGTAATAACAGACACACATAGATTGTCGTACTACTATGTGAAGATATCGGGATCATTATAGGGCGAAAAATACTCATAAACGTGATTTTTTTTGTACGCAAAAAAAAGTGAACTTTTAATTGGATCCGAGTTGTGATTGGATGAAACACGTTGGATGAAACACGTATCAAAAAGTGAACTTTTTAATTGGAACGATGCAATGGGGAAGCCAAGAGAAAGGAATTTTCCGTGCATTGTAAATTTCTGCTGATGTAATTTTGTCCAGTTGTATTTTATCTGATGAAGGTATTGCTGGAATACCGAAAGTATTACATTACTCTTAGTTACCTTGTCAGCGTGTAATATGATTCAATAAGAAAACACTGTTTGTGAGGTTTATAAAGTTTGCAACACTGAATTCCAACAACAACACCGACGGATGATAAGAGCAAAAAAAAAAGGAGCAAAAAAAGGGAAAAGACGGAAAGTTATCACTTGTAATATTTCCTGACGGAAAGAAAGAGGAAAAGAAGTAGAAAAAAAAAACAAGAACCGGAGGAAGAAAAATGGACAGAGATTTGTGAGAGGTAAAGAAATGTTTAAAGAACCATACGAAATACAAAGCACTTGGGCGACAGATGCAGAATTCTTAAACAGCAAAGCATTTAGAGGTGGGTGGGAATGGGGATAATACTCAGAAATCCCCTTTGGTGAAACCTATATAACCACCAACAGACGGTGCCAATTTATTGAAAACATCAAATGTAGGAGTTTCTCTGGAAATATCTTTATGGTGTTCTTTCAATGCCGTATGTCATGTTTTAAAAGCACTAGCTTCAAATGGGATGATTACAAAGATATTTTCCAACTGTGTTCCCTATTCCTCCCCACTTCCAGGCCACTTATTCTCATGAGACATCAATCAGAGTCATTTTAATCACGTGGCATACAACTGTTTTCCCTTCCCTCACAAATGTTTTCTATCTGATCTTCCTACGCAAATTGTAATTCTTGCTTAAGATTGATGTGTATAATCCCATCATTGTGGAATAAGCGGGAAAAAATATTAAAAAAGCGATTTTTTTTGTTTTGTCAGTATCTTTGTTGTGTCAACATTACAGTTAGAAGTGGCCTAATGATTCCGAATCCGGATCGAATGAAATTGGAATCTTGATGCGGAATTCGAAAATCCCTAGTCTTCGAGTTTATCTCCAGATCTGGATCTTCGGACCCAACAGAATGCATATTAATATATTTCTGACTGGCATTTTGAATTTCTTTGTTTTGAGTGATATTTCTAACTTCTGGTTGTCAATGAAGGAATACTATGGAAAATTCCTAATATAGTTTCAGAGAAGAAAAATAGCTATCAACATATATAAAAAAGGTTCATTCTGTTTTAATCCTACAAGGATTCAGAACTTACTAAAAGCTGCTAAAGTATATAAATTATTGGTAAAATAAGAAAGATTATCCCTGAAATCTTGAATTCCATGCATGGGCCAGCAATGCCGGATCTAGAAATTTTCTTATGGGGGGCAAAGTAAAATTTTGCCGCCCTTTCCATTGTTTTTTTTTTAAAACCAAACATGACCGGCCGACGCGACGAGCAGAACATTGTCTCGCATCACGTAGGCCTAGTCTGTTTTCATCTCTAGAGCCTGTCTTTGCATCTCTATTACTAACTCCAGTAAGATAGTAGACCTGCCTATCTGACTTGAATCGCGATTTTAAATTTTATGAAGATTGGTTGTATGGAATAACAAAAAATGTCTTAGCACACCGGTATTGAAATTTTGAACACGTTTAGGTCAATTTTAATTTAATTGGCAGTTTTACTTCCTTTCTAGGAGCTTTTATTCTTTTATTTTTAGCTGTTTGCCGCCCCTAAACGTGCCTCCCGGGGCGCTTGCCCCCCTTGATCCAGCACTGTGGGCCAGAAATTTCCTCGGATATTCAAAGGATATCCCATATTCTTCCAGGAAAACTCCTGACAAATAGGGTGGCTATACCTGAGCTGTTTCATGCATACAATCGAGAGAAAAAAAAGAGGCTACATTATCCTAAATCTGTATTACGCAAAAGAGAATTGTCACAATAGCACGTAATAATTTCTGTAACACTAATCTAAGTTTCACACTAAAAATATATCTCTCTTTCATACGCAATAAATTCTCAAAGATTTTTCCAATAATATATTCTAGAATATCATGCTGAAAATTCGCAAAAGTGGATGACCTAACCTTGACCACGTCTTGCCTTGTAATCTTTAATTGTTCAGTAAAACAGAAAATAACATCTCCTTCAAAAAGTCTTTTCCTTTTCTTTTAGAAGTAAACAAAAAAAAAGTCATTTATGTTGTCCCAAGTATGTCACTGCAATCAACTTCTAATTCAATGTATACACAAGCTTTTGTTATGCTAATTAGACCGGACAATTCTCATGTATGTTTATAAAACAACTAACTGCGTGTCAGCTCTCACCTGAAACACACCGACACAAGGTCAAGTGTGAAAAAAATAAAACGCAAATGAAAGTTGTGCACAAAAGGTATTGAGGGCATTACATAACACCACACATAACAAAACAGAAAGAACAAAAGAAAACTAAGTTGGTGCATATATTACTGGTGTTGGGGAAAATACCCCTGTTCACAGTTGTCCTTGGATCATTTTTTTTAAAAAGGGGGCAGTCTTGTAAAGAAATACAAAATAGTTTCGAAATTCCCTTGTGTGAATTTGGACATATATGGAACAGCAATACACTTTAGCAGCGATTAACTTTCTACTGGTACGATGAATATTGTTTCCATTGTATAATGAAATGCAATGCCTAGTGCGATCACAGAAGCGGCACGCCGCCGGTTCAAATTACTAAACTGCTACGGTGAGAAACGAAGACCTCGACCAAAAGCACAAAATATGACAAGACAGTCCACCACAAAATATACAGTAAAGGACTTTGTATATGAACAGACGTTGAAAAATGTACAAAAGAATTGTGCAATGGCTTGATCTTTCATGAATGCAGTAACAATTATATCCAATGGGCCACCAGAAAAGAATCATTCTGTCTCATTTTGAAGTAAAACAAAACAAAATGACCAGGTATAATAGTTTGAGAATTGCTTTCATATTTTATCTTGTAGTTGGGCTATAGACAGCAAAATGATTAGAGCTGTGGTACAACTTATAAGCTTGTACTGAACCAGAGAATTTTGTTCCAAACACGCAATCAAAAGATAATTATTGCATGATTTTGTGTCAACTCAATTCAACATATGAGGTAAGCACGTACTCAAAAGTTGGTTTCGAGAGGGGTCCAGCGCCTTCGAAGAGGGTCTGTCTGGCTGTGAATTTTACGTAAAATGCATATAATTTTGCCATTAATGATACTAATCCCCCCCCCCCACACACACACACAAAAACCTAATTTGGGGGGAACGGGTCCGGACCCCCAGGCTTCCTCTGCGTACATCCCTGACCTGAGGAAATTATTCTTGACTTGACCACTGATGTACATAAAAGCTTAAAATGAGTCAAAGACAATTCATACCAACGCCAAGGAACTGAGTTATACGACTTGATAATATGCAATAGAAGAGGGGTCCTGGAAAGCTATATGTGATTTCTGAAAGCTTGAAAGCGGCTAACTGACTTTCATCCCACTAAATGAAGAAGTCTAAATATTATTATTTCCTCACTTGTATACTCAAGTTGCTTCTCATTCTTAAACATAAGTGTTCCACGAATACGGACTCACGCTTTGAGTTCCTCGTTTACGTCTTAGTCTCATTACCGTTTCGCTTATTCGTTTGTGCTTGTCATCTAGTATTATCTTCCGTAATATCCAAAACTTCCCTTGAACAAATTATGTATCCAGCAATCTCCACAACATGAATTAAATGAACGTCGGAACCCATATTATGCATACGGAAATGCCCCAAAGCGCAATTCAATAAAGATATTGAATCGAAATTTTAAAATTAGCCGTCCACAGCCAGGAGAATTTAGAGAGCTAAGACCCAGCTATGCATTTATCAAAATTGGAGGTAAAAAATAAAAACCACGAGGTACGAATGAGTTTGATTATGGTTAAAATCAGCATGCTTAAACTAAGTCAAGCTAGGTTAGGTATGATGGTTTCGAGGCAGAAACTAATATCGCTCGTGCCTACATACCATCCTTAAAGTAGCATAACTTGCATCGACGACCATAATGTTTAATTATGATTTGTGTATTAAAATTCACCAGGACCATAAGAAGTGCCCTCCCCCACAAAAATAACTCTCATAACCATCTAAAACTTCGCCACCTTACATAGTTCCTTGATCCCTTCCCCAAGCCCCCCAACTACAGCTGAGGACTGTGTAGGACATTATTCTATACACGGAAAACCCTTGATAAAGCTTGTTGTTCACAAAAGAAACGTTATAAGTTTATTTGCAGATATACTGGGATTCTCGTATACACCAAAAACATGTGAGTTATGGAAATATTTATATGTGATGTATAAAAGGTGAAGTCCCTTTTCTTTTTAGACAGGGATGTCTTTGGTACTTCATAATCGCGGGGGAGAGGGTTCCGTGAAACAAAGTGTTTCGTATCATGCTTTTGTAATTAATGGTGGTGCAAAGATCTCCTCGTAAATGTATGGGGGTTCAACTGCCCTTCTGCATCCCCGGTTTCGACACCTCTGTTTCCAGTTCAGCATAGTTTTTGTCGTTTATACTATCATTATCTACATACCAGAAGAACAACTCAGTTAACTTTTCTGTTACGTATATTGTTTTCATGAATAATGAACCGTATCTTCATTAACTAACCAATCATTCATTTGTCTTCCCAGCCTCTACCATCCACGAAATAAAAAATAAAAACGTAGAGGAAACAAGAAATACTGGTAGTGATAAAAATGCTGTTGAGGAACGAACAAACCCTCGGGGCTGAAACTAGGCAACAGTTGATGCTATCGAAATAACAACCAGTTTTTCAAGTTTGCTCATCTCTCATGGATCTTCAGTCCAAAGATTAATTTATGCGTCGAGACGTCTTCGACCTCAACACCATCACTTTTACATGAGAAGCAAACAAGAAGAAGAAAAAATGTCTCTGTTATGTGACGTTGTACTCATCCACGCCAGACAGCATAGAGCCATGGAAAAAGTGAATGGGGCTGGTGATGCATATAAACTCTACCTACCGCCGGGCAAAGAGTAACTGAACTTTCTTTGACCTAGTGTTCTCTTCAGAGCATGTCCATAAGACGCAATAACACGTGAGCTTAGTTGGTGCAGCATTTTCTTGTCTGAAGACACAGCACACAAGTGTTAACTTATGAGTGACCAACCAATCACAAGCGGTACAAGGGCACACGAAGGCGTAGTGGCAAAGAAAGTATAATCATTAGATCCTGAGGTATTGGCTTCCAATTCGGAAGATTTTTGTGATCAATCAGTGGCCTGCCAGTCTGTGTTTTTTTTTCACGGGTTTTCCTACGCGAATGCCGAAATGGTACCTTAGGTCCTGGTTGGCTTCATTCGCACATTCTCTCCCCAACTCCATATCGCTCTGAGCGAACGATGTCTAAAAGTCATAAATATAATTCAATATATTCTCTGCGGCGTATTGATCTCGATAATGACTTTGGTAATCTAGTTGTTCTCTCATTGCTTTTACAAGTACAAAATGAAAACAGGTTACAATTGTACTGATAACTGAAGGGAATTATATCAAAAGAGGCAAAGCGAACCAATATCATCTATTATGGTGCACCCTCCCTACATAGGACTTGGCACCTTTTGATGGGACAACCTCCCTACATAAGAATTAGCTCCTTTTGATGGGACACTCTCTCTACATAGGACTTAGCTCTTTTGATGGGACACCCTCCCTACATAGGACTTAGCCCTTTTGAAGGGACACCTTCCCTACATAGGACTTAGCCCTTTTGAAGGGACACCCTCCCTACATAGGACTTAGCACCTTTTGATGTGACACCCTCCCTACACAAGAATTAGCTCCTTTTGACGGGACATTCTCCCTACAGAGGACATGGAACTTTTGATGCGATACCCTCCCTACATAGGACTTAACATCTTTTGATGGCACAATCTACCTACATAGGACTTAACACCTTTTGATGGGACAACCTACCTACATAGGACTTAACACCTTTTGATGTGACAGCTCCTTTTCATGAGATACCCTCCATACATAGGACTTAGCACCTTTTGATGAGACACCCTACCTACATAGGATTTAGTACCTTTTGATGGGACAACCTCCCTACATAGGACATAACCCTATTTGATGAGACACCTTTCAATAGTAAGCGTGTGTGGATTAAGGAGGTAAAAAATGACTTACCTGATCGATGAATTCCGTAAGATCTCGAAGACTAATATTATACACAATGTTTCTGTAAAGACAAAGAAAAGGAGAAAAATTAATGCAATTGAAAATTACATTACAGCACATGTATTTCCTATGTACACTAGGGGTCTACAAAAATGAACCAACGGATTGAACTTTAAATACAGGAAGTGCTAAGTATAAACAACACTGTAAATTGAAGGTACTTTCTGGAATCGAAAGACTTAACATTCTTAACACCGAAATTAGTAAATATTAAAGTGAAGTGACGGTTCTTGATTTCAAATATAGGTGCTACAAGATAAGCACAGGTAAATCCCATTAATTAAGCACTATCCTAGATTTCCTCGCTTAGCTTTATTACAAACAATACAAATTTTCCATATTACATATCCCTGAGCATATTGCGTTATTAGTGGCAAATAATTTAAGCCTTCATTGACTGTATCAGCACGAATAAATTGAACTGAATAAAAAGTTACCTTTGCTAAATTTTTAGGTGGGTATATGCTTCGCTTCGCTTACTATCCCATATACCTGCGTATACCATCCCTCCATTACATCACTACGGCCCCCTTTCCCTACTGAAGCCTAGCGAACCGTCAATGATCAGACTGGTCCATTTTCAGTCGCCATCTGTACACAGACAGTGGTACTAATAACAATAACAGTATCATTCATTAGCACTTAAAGACAGGTATAATAAAGATAGATGTTAATATTACATTCATTCAATATAAGGCAATGATCAACCACTATAGATTCAACCTCCTCGGACATCTGTGGGTACGAACGTTCTATCGGGAAGAACATTCATCACCCAACAAGAAATCAAACAGGAGTTCCAAATGTTATCCAAAGTTCGTAACAGATCATCCAAAATATTGTATCACTGTATTTTTTTTAAAAAAATAATAATATTTTTTAAAAAAACATACTTAAACAATTCCTACTAAAAATAAAAAATAATTTTGTTTATGCATGACTAAAAGAAAAGCATGCGGAGCGCTCTCATATAGTCTCTCTATAATTACTTCAATTGGCGCACCCCATGCTTTTCTATTTAGTTATACATAAACTTTTGTTTACTTTTTACTACGAATTGTTTAAGAAAAGCATGTTTTTAAGAAGTTTTTTTCTTTTTAGCTATTTCGATGTTCGGATACTTTTTCTCAAGCTGTTTTGTGACCCAAATCGTAAAGTGTTCTGCAACTAGTTAAACGCAACATTGTTGCGGGCTAGTATTTATTTTAGGATAAAGTTCTTACTAAATAAAATATAATCTTAAAATGCGTATATAAATATACAGAAATACATGAAAGTAACAATGGTATATTATGTTGCCACCCGACTTACCTCGTTGTGCAAACTTTTATCATTGTATGACGTCGGGAAATGGGTTAAATTAACGTTGCAAGATTTGAGGACACGATAAATTAAAGAAAAGTATGTACTAATAATAAAAAATAATAAAAATACTCTTTAAAGACATACTTTTCTTAAACAATTCGTACGAAAAAGTAAAAAAAAAATGTTTATGCATGACTAAAAAGAAAAGCATGAGGCGCGCTCTCATATATATATAGTCACTTTATATATGCTTCAACTGGCATGCCCCATGCTTTTCTTTTTAGTCATGCATAAACAAAATTATTATTATTATTATTTTACTTTTAGTACGAAGTGTTTAAGAAAAGTATGTCTCTAAAAAGTTTTTATTATTTTTTAAACACAAATCCTAAAGTATTCTGCAACCAGTCAAACGCCAAATCATTGCAGGCTAGTATTTATGCGTAATATTTTTAAAAAAATAATTAAATATGCTTTTAAAATAGAAATATATCGAGGGTTAACCATTGATACATCGTATCAACAATTTTATGTACCTGTTGAAAGGTGTTCCGTACATGAAAGCTGCTGCTTAAATGAAAGATGCAAATGGGGAAAGACACAATATATATATATATTGAATACGTAATATATACACAATTACGTTTGTATTTACAATGCCGCCCACACATACACATACACACACTGATTAGACGGGACTCGCTTGTTTCAACACTAAATGGTCACTTCTCACTGCCTTTGTCTTTTGTCTTTTTCGTCCACTTGCTTCTTCCTTCCAACCCTCCTCCGTCTTCCCTCTTTCTGCTCTGATTTTCTGTAGCAGGACGAGGGTGACATATGAGACCACACACACACATACACTGTTCCCAAATACTTTTCACAGACCCAAGAAAAATTTGTTGCAGTTTTGAGAAGAAGGCAAAATACAAAACACTGCCCACATAGCAGAGTACATCCCTGGGACGTCCCATTTAGATCCCATTAACGTCAGATTTCTCAAGCTCCCATAGCGATGTCCTAAGGACGTCCGTGGGATAACTCTGTGGGCAATACAAACAGTTCATCCCCTGGATGTCCCCCGGAAAGCCGTGCGGGATTACCTACCTGGAATTTCTATAAATTAAATCGACCTTACTATTATTATTATTTAGTTAATTATAACTATACGAAGGATATGCCTTCGTATAGTTATACGAAGGATTAATTATAACTATACGTCCCATGGATGTAAACGGGACTTAAACAGGACGTCCTACGGACGTCCCGATATACTGCCAGGAGATCCATCAGATGTCCCTGGGACGTCATTTTGCTATGTGGGTGTAGAAACAAATAAACAATGTAACGAAATTATTACAAACACGATTTTGATCTCCAACAAAAGGAGACAAATTGGCCTACTTTCCAGTTGAAACTTCGTAACAAATAAACGTTGAGGTAAATTGGACGTTCATTTTTTTTTAACGAAATTTCAACTGGAAAGTCTCCAATTTTTTTCTGCTTTCAATAAAAAAACAACAAGATAACTTCCGGTGACAAAAATTACAGATACGAGTTATCAATGCTTAATCCTCGATCTGAAAGTAACAATGAAATATTGTATTGTCACAGGACTTACGTTGCTGTGCAAAATTTAATTATTGTATGACATATGAGTTAAAAGAACGCTGCAAAATTTGAGGACGCCACGAACCATTGTGAACTTAAGAAAAGAATGTAAAAAGGATTAATATTGTTTTGTTTTGAAAGTACAAAGTAGTTGACGATAAATAATTCTCGAAAAACCAGATCAGTCATGATTGTACATATTTATCATTCATCAAATAGTCATATAAACTGAAAAATTGAAGCACCATATCAACACAAAATGATTGGTTCCTTTTTTTTTTTTTTTCAATTATGCTACAAACCAAAGAGAAATATACAAAGCTTTGCACTCAAGTGTACCTTCTCCTAATAATGGGATCCCATGTTTCTTCTTTACCCTCTATTAAACCGTGCTATTCCGAATGATTGTTCAGTGGCTGTGACATGAATCAGCCAACTTACCATAAAATTGAGAGCAATTTCCCCAGCAGCAACGACATTAATTGCCTGGTGCTTTGTTAAGACAAAACAATTGATTTCTTCAATAAAAGATGTGGTGCTCCAGCAAATGACAGTCACAGATGGGTGAACATTTCAATACACAAACCAAAAGCTCCTGCAAACTACGAAATGTTTGCCTTTATCTTTTTGGTTCCGCGTTCGTTGTCGATTATGATGCGACAATTTAACAAAGCTTTAGTTACCGTGAATTTACTGGTCTCAAACAACGATCAATGTAAAGCATGTATTATACAACATGAAGTTCTCATATACCTACTGCGTATGCTCCATTTGAAATCAGTTCTAAACATAGAATTAGTATAAGCGTATTCAGTACCATGGTTATTTTGACGTGTTGCTTACACTCACGGTCAACTTAGATTGTTTATCTGCGCACAAATGGATCTACCACTTTCCTTTTCCGTTAAACTCGAATACACAATTGTTTATTAAGACTAGAATCCCACAACAAATCCATTGAGAGTTAAAGGTTTAGAATCGTAGTCGCCATCTTTGTATGTTCATTCCGTCCACTGACGAAGGCAGAATGATTGTTTTAAGTCTTACATAAAGATCGCGCCATTTATTTTTTCGCCCTCATGTTCAAAGCTTTAAGTCAATCAGTTACTTCTGTATTATTTGTTTGCCTACGCCGATTTGTCAAGGACTTGCTCACGCAGCCAAATTACGTGGAAACTCGCTAAAAATCTACTGCCGGTTGATATATGGAGAAAAAAATAATCATGTGGGAAAAAGCTGATCAAGATGGTGACCGTGAATGTTCTATGAATGTTCTTAAAACAGTGACTGTACGTAATCTGAACATACTGATATTACGCAAAGCGGTGTATATCACCCCCGCCATCTTGGTACGCACTTTCCATTGATTTACATGGGAATTGTTTTACTCGTCTTATATCTTTCAGGAGTATACTTTTAACTTCTGTTTTCGCCCAGTTTATCGTCATGTTCTCTTTTACTCATGCTATTTTATAGAAATGCAATATTTTACACACAAACAGTATAATTTCCCGTTAACATACTCGGATTTATATAGCAAACTATTAATAATACATTATACTTATATATTTGAAGAAACTTCACAAACCAAAACTATACACGAGTGAAAATAACCACCAAGACAAATTTTGTGAAAGGAGAACTTAAATATTCTACTTCCGAGAGGCATCAAATGAGTAAAACAATTCCCGTGTAAATCAATGGAAAGGTCATACCAAGATGGCACGGGTGATCTACACTGCAATTGGTACTGAAAAAGGTATGGATGGAGAACGGCACAAATGGAGGCGTAGAAGACCTATAGAGTAATACGTCAGGTAAGGGAAAGTAATGTATTTTCGATCCAAACATACATTTAAACCACATTTCTACACATAAAACACATTACATTTCAACTGCTTGTAGCAGTCTTTTGATGGCTTTCACCAGACTTCGTTAGAAAAATATATACAATAGCGAATCGTTCATTAACGAGCTTAAATCTATTGCAAAGCTCTTAAAAATTACTTCAAGATTCGTCAATTTGTGAAACCAATCAATCATCAATATTACAGAGATCTTCTTTCTAAATAAATTGCCGCAGGTGACATCATGTTAAGAAAACAGTGATTCCATGTACAAAGATGTGACTTTATTATGCGTTGACAGTCTGTCTAGTCCAGTTCCATAGATATTTGAAGGCTTTAGAAACAGGTCATTGGCACGTATGGCAGTAATGAGTTTTTCTGTTGGGGTAAAACAAGATCCTTTTTTTTTTTAGCTAATTCTTTTTCTCTTACCCTATATTGTTCTGTGCAACACCAGAGCATTAATCTACGTTCGCGTCAGTGTCATTTAGGTGACGGGTTGGTCACGCATTCTTTTTCAAAATCCAAAAAACTAATAACAGAGAAGTAGACAGTCTCTGAACAATAACGAGAAGAGGGAGGGGACGAGAGAAAAAGGGCAGACTGTCATCAGAACGTACACTTCAACAATTCCAAACATTGCAAGAGCTCTCTTTCTTCGAATACTCCGTCCCAACTCCCCCTTCCCCTTGTTCATCCTATTGTTACCATAACAATGTAGCGTGGAGCAAGTGATTTTTGTGCCAGAGACGACAGTATTCCACGAGATTCATTGAAAATGAAAGACACACACACGTCGTAATCCAGCGACACTTCTCTGGTTTCCTCACACGGTATTCTGAAAGTGTATACAATGATAACGTTATTTTGATTGTAAAATTAATTAAACCAAAGATTTTTTTTCAGAGAGAGAAAAAGCTGAAGAACATATTGAAAAATACATGTTTGCTGAAATGCAAGGAAGAAAATTAGGTATACAAAAGGAAAAAAAAAAATATTTCCAAGGGGAAAAAAAAAAAAAAGAACACCTGTGTCAACGACTCGGAGTTATATGGCAGCTTAAGGGCAGTGTAAAGCAAGAATCACCAACACTAGAGGGCTGCACAGCTTGACAATATTGTATATATACTGTACTTCTTCATTGCGCCAAATTCCAATGTACAAATCGCATACTTTCCGAAACAAGATTCCATAAACATTTTGGAATGTTTTTGCCCGCGCCAACGTTTGATTCTGTATCTTGATCATTGTTGAAATTAGCTTCATTCTAATATATTTGGCTGTTCACTACAACAATCAAACTATATCAACAAATAACACAATTTCTTTATCGGTCAATTTCTTTTTTTTTTTCTCCAAGAACATGTCCTATCGGCGAAAGCTAGTCACTATATTACTTGTGTGTGCGTCATTTACGCTTTTATATTACTGTACTGTATTTTCGTTACTTTCATTTTATCATATAAATACTGGGTTATAGAGTAATCAACAGGCGGAAGTAACAGGATAACGTAATAGAATACCTGAAATACGTGGTATAACTTCGCTTTTATTTTGAATGAGCTGTTTTTGCAACTATTGACTGAGATACCTACAGTCGTGTACTAAGCCAGAATTAGAAGGCAAGAACTACTGAATGCTAGCCTGACGCTGAGCTGAAGTTCAGTTTCTGTGCAATATTAACGTGCGTGGAGCCGTAAGTTTACCAGACATCGGGATGACATGCATATTTAAAAAGAAAAAAAAAAATCGAAATTGGCCTTGCACTAATTTTTGTGCGAAGTTACCGGGAATGAAGTACAGGTGAACACAAGACCACGGCCACTTTTTAACATGCAGAGAAACGTGAATTAGAAAAAAAAAACGGTATTGTAATTTTTTATGTTAATTCACAATCAACCTGTATCTGTAAACAGAAAGCATACCGAGATGTATAAAGGCATTGAACGTCGCAAGGACAAACACTTACCATGTGTCTTTCTTAGCCGCATCACAAGCACTTCACATGTCTTTTATTGTGTCTAAAATAAATATTAGTTAGAAAAACGTTTTCTCTTGTTCCTACAAGAACAGAGAACAAACAGGCCTCGGCTGCTAAAAAAGAAAATGTTTCTTCTCATCTGCACGCGGTTGGTCTTAACCTTAAAGAGAAGAGTAGAACGCCGGAAACTGTCCGTCTTAATTTCTTTCTTGACACGAAAATTCCGTCTTCATCATTATTATCTTTCACTTGAACCCAATTTATTCTCAGTTTTCGTTAAACATCGTTTTCTTTTCTCAAAAGAAAACGGCGGCTAGGAACATGCTCGGTAGAAAAAGAAAAATGTTTTTGGTATGTTCACTTCTTCGTTCACAAGACAAGCGTTGATATAAATTGATTTTCTTTTAAGATGTGGAGAGAACAGCACTTTCCAAATGAAAACAAACTGTACTTCGCAGCATGGTGAGATGTGTTTTCAACACGGCTTTTCTCTTTTTATAGATTTCTTGTAACTTGTCGACCAAAATGTATCTTAGAGTAGGCCTATAAAGCACATTTCTGGTCCATTGTTGCTATTTATTTCCAGTTTCTTCAATATTAGTTTTATATGGGGAAACATACTTAAAAGTGCTATTACTGTTTCGAGTACTTAAATCGTATTTTATCGCAATTTTGGTGGAAACTGTGAACATAAATAGTATATTACAAATGGGAGTTGCCGTAGCGCGTGCTTAAATCCCGGCCTGAACACTCTATACTTTTCTTCAGCGCTTCCATGCTTGCCGCTCTGAGATGCATTCAGCCTCCTGTCAAACTGAGTACCAGACTGTTCTTGAGAGATAAAAGCGGTCGAGCGTGGGACTTACCATCCCATCGCACTTCGTGCCATAGGTCGAGAATATGTGGACCGCTACCTTCACATTCTGCAAGCAATGTTCATGGCGCGTAGACATCCCTCAGAGGATACCTTTATTACGATTCATCTGTACTATAATTTGTCCACAGGTGTATGGCAAGTGAGTTTCGTACGAGAGAGCTTACAAATTTGTCGTCTGCTTCCATCCGTGAACATCAAGCATGTAATAAATGCTACAACGTTGCCGCATCTACCTTTGGCAGTTTCAGCTAACCACTACTGCATTCTCGTTGTTGCTATTGTGCGTGAAACTTGGCAATAATGTTCCAGAGACAAGACACTCGCATTTCCAGTGCTTCAAGAAAACTTAACTCTATCTACAGCTTCCCCTCTCACAGAATCAATGACCCAAAAATTTGACCCTCTCATTGGCTGCTCTGTCGCAGTTATATTTACATCTTCAACGTCACACGTTAGAAGTCCTTGGACAGACTATAGCAAAATACACCGTTTATAAGATCTTTTTTTTCTTCTCAATATAGGTGGTGTAGAATGAAATTTTGCTGTTAATTTCAGAAACACCGTCAGACTTAATCTATCACGTTTACTTGGAACAAAATAAGAATGGGATTGACAGCATCAACTACCAGAAGCTACTTTATAATTTGATTTATAGTTTAATTAATTCAAATTTCTTTTGCTTTTAAGGATTTTATATTTCTGTGAAATCACAATGGTGAATTAGGAAAGTAGCTAATATTAAACTACTTTTTGATGCTGATTTCAAACGTTACCTTAGAATATTCTTATAGTGTGCTGAGCTCGTACGCAAAAGGTTAAACATGGACTCTAGAAAATGTAATTGGAATCTTTCGAAATGTGAATGTGGAGGAGAATTTGGTATATCAGCTGAACACAAAAAGATAAGCAATGAAAAAGTTCTGAATAGAGTAGGCGAGAGACGAACAATGCTGGAGACAATAAAGAAAAGAAAAAAAGAAATTGGTTAGGGCATTGGATACACACAGATTGTATACTTAAGGGTGCAATTGGAGGTTTGGTTGAAGGGAAAGAGGAAGATGAAGAAGATGAATGCAGCTCCTTGACAGTATTTAAGGATAATACGAAGACAGAAAAGAAGGAAAGCATAAAACGGAGTGAATGGTAAAGGCTTTTATATATCTTGATCAGGGCTCGAAACGGACCGGAGCAGACCGGAACGACGTTCCGGTTCGTGAATGTCTAGAATCTTCTTGTTCCGTCTCGTCACTATAGTAATCATAGACTGAAGAAGACAAAAGCATATTAACAAAGGGAAAGTGTTTCTCGTGGAAATTCCCCTTTCGAGTCCTGGCCTTGAACCTGCTTCTTTCAGCAGAATTTTAGTGATAATAGGTTTCAGGAAAGTCTAGGTTGTCTGAACTGTGTTTCAAATCTTTTACTTTACACGCACGAGTTTGAAAGTAAAATGAAAAGTAACAGGCAATGAATATACTTCATATATCCTCAAATACACTGTATTCAACACGCGTATGATAGCATTTGCAAACCATTTTGTGAAGATCTCAGTTGTAGAACTTCCAGTCAAAAGACTAAAGTTCTTAGCTAAGAAATATTGCCTACAGGAAATAGATAAACAGAAAAGCCACTCAACACAGAAGTGTATACCAAAACTAAAACCAAACAGTATTTTGTTTCATAAACCTCTCCGACCTCCCAAGAAAACCGCTCCAGTCAGTTTTAGCCAACAAACTTCTGGAGTAGAATAAGATTTGGACAGAACGGAGGATTTTGCTGTCTCGTTTCTGAAATAAAAGAAAAGAAAAGACAAAAGACGAGCGACCAGAAAATAAATAAAAGGAAAAACACACCATTCCTCGAAGTCTGAAGAAGAATTGCTTTTCTCATTCGAGTCGCCTTCAAACTTCAACCGGCAGCAGAAATATTCGTGCATCGTGGCTCGCATGCAACGAACCTACAAATCATGGTGAATTAAGATAAAAGTTTTGCGTTGATTCCTTCTCTCTCTCTCTCTTCTCTTATTTACTTTTTTCTATTCTTTTTCTTCTTGCTTTGTGTCTCTTCCATCCTCCTGCTCCTTGTCACATAGAGCTTTGTGTGCTTACTGCGGCCCAACCACACAAGATGACTGTCGGATGGAAAAGGAACGGCTTTCACAAAGAAAATGAATATGTCAAGTCTTGAAATCGATACGACAAGTTCTATCTGAATAGTGGGATAAAACTCAAAGACAAAAGGCCTGACATAAATAAAACACAGAAAGTAACTATTTCAAAGTGAAAGGGGAAAAAAAATGCGTATCTGGAGATGCATAAGGTCACAATTAGAAACTAAAAAAAAAAAAAAAAACCTGAAAAATGTATTTGAAAAAGAAGCAGAAATATTAGTGGATCAGTCTTATGTTATAAAATATTACCAGGAAACATTCACGTACTTTTAAAAGTTAAAGTTG
>JAGDQP010012402.1:0-50429 GCA_022664845.1 Lepisma saccharinum
TATTTCTCCGCGCCATGTTTCCAAAATGGCGACAAAATCCGGGGTGGTATAGGAGTGCAAAACTAACACGTTGGTAAGGACACTTTTGTGAAGGAAGCCATCTTCTTCCGTTATTGGTTCCTCTAGCGTCCATTATTGACTGGCCTACCTAGCACAACTTCAGGTTCGGGGGGCGCGGTGGCTCAAGTTGGTAAAGCGCTCACCTCTGTCGCTTGAGGTCGTCGGTTCGATCCCTGCCCGTGGAATATGGGTTTTGTAGTGGGCAAACATCGTGTGCATGGGGTTTCCCGGGGTTCTCTCGTTTCCTCCCACTTTCTTCATTCCACCAATTATCTCATCATCGCAGATGCGGCCTGAGCTAAAGCTGCCTAAAAGCCTTAAACATTAAATTTAAATTCAAATCTTCTGGTGCCAACTGCGGCAGTCATACGATCTGAGGCGTCAGTCCTGCGTCTGCAAGGTTGTGGGTTCGAATCCCGCATGGATGTTTGAGTATTTTAAACTTAACAGCTAATGGAATCGTGACGGGCCGAAGTCTACAGTTACTAATATAGCCCACAAAAACAAAGTTTACAAAGTTTTTTTTACATCTTCTGTGAAAAAGAATTGGGGAGTTAGAAACTAGGGTCTACACTATATACCATCTGAACATTATTGGTCTGATAGGACTGCAGAAAACCCTGGGAAGCTTGAGTCGCGCGATGGCAGGCGGAAATTGTCAAACATGTATTGTCTCCACCGAGCTGATTCGAAGTCAGCGATCTATTCCATAATAGACAGGTTTCTTTCAGTGCAATGGGTGAGTAATAATACTCTCAGAGCATGAAAAATATTTCAGGAAATTCTCAAGAGCTACTAATAACATAAATAGTCTAGTTTTCATAACCGTTCAGAGGAATCAAATGTACGTAACACTCAGATTCATAGAAATATCTGAGTCAATGCATACACATATTACACGAAGGCGAAGCCGAGAAGCTCCATTTCTTCAAGCTCTGGTCTGCTTTTACCATCCTCCTTACTTCCTTTCAAGGATGGTGTGCTTGCCTATAACATCGTATAATAAGGATTTCTGATCCACTCTTACTAACGTAAACAACAAGTTTTAAAAATCCATGAAAACAAAACCAGGCATGGAAGCGTGGATTTAATTAAATCCCTAAATATATATGGATGTAATCCACGTTTTCGCGCCTGTTTTTGTTTTCACGAGTTTTCAAAATGTGCTGTTTTCACGATAGTAACAGATGTAACATGTTCAGAGTTTCTTCCCTGGGAGATTTTACAGCTTGTATTACGAATAGTGCATCACGAAATGTTGTTATTAAAGACTTAGTAATAACATGCCTTCTGTAAATAAACCTTTTCATACTCCCTCCGCCTATGCAGTCATGCAGCCAGCCACAACTGCGCGGAGGCACAGAAAAAAGTACGAGGGTCACTCAATTTACACTCTTAAAAGTAGTTTTACACGAGACCACGAAAATTTTAACGGAGCTGAGCTCCCTTAGCCACTTTCTGGCAGCGTACCTATCCCATGTTAGGGATTTGATATTATATCTAGCGCCGTTAGAACTTTATACGCTAATTAGTTTCTATAACTGATCTATTAGACAAACTCTCCTTAAATTGCTTGAACCATGGGGGTTATAATACACTGTAGCGAATTACTTACGTTTACAGACACCTTTTCCTTTAAGTAACTTTACGATTGCTATACGTAAGCCTTCAATCAATACAATAGTTTCAATTTTCTAGAAGACTTCCTAAATTTCACTCCTGTGGGCCGCGGTGGCTCAGTGGTAGAGCCTCTGGTGTATGGGGTCCTCGGTTCGATCCCGGATTGTGCTATGTAGGCTAACTAGGCTTGTGGTGGATAAATACCGTGAGCATGGGTTTGCTCGGGGTTCTCTCACTTCCTTCATTCCACCCATTCTCTCTTCACCATACATTTGGCCTGAGCCAAAGTTACCTAAAGGCCTTAAATAAATTCAGTTCAATTCAATTTTACTCCTGACATGACTTGTTTGAGAAAAAAGAAACATATTGGTTGAAAAATAATGTATGATAAAGTTATGGCAAGACGAAAGACGTACCATATTTATAAAGCTAACGTGAGTTGGCTATACTGAGTTTTACTGACACCCCCAAACTTTAAAAAAAAAATCTTATGGCTAAATATCGATGGAAACCCTGCTACAGTCCCTAACCTTTGCCTTTTGCCAAACTGGAAACCCTGGCTGAATCCCTGCTGTGAATCTAAAATTGTGCTGATAACTTACTGTTGGCGCCTCGTGTATAGAATAATGATTGTTACATTATCCAAAATATATGCGCACATCCATTTGTTCGAGAAACTGAAGAACACCGTGGAGAACAGGGTGAATGGCCCATCTACTTAAAAATGTCACATTTCTGGGTTTTACAGCCCCGACAGTTCATCTTTGCTCTTCAACTTTTAATACACTTTATGGTAAAGAGAAAACAGCAACACTGACGTAATTTCTAGGTACAACACTGACAATTGCCTGGTGTGTCCAAAGGAAATCGGTGAAACTCCCTTCACCACTAGACCACGGAGAACCAGATGACCAGGGTTTCCACCAGGATTTTTAGTTTGGGGGGGTGTAAAGTCAAAATTAGGAGGGTGTAAGTGGAGTTTTACACGGTTTCTATCGGTCTTTGACCATAAAAAATTTTAAGTTACGGGGTGCCATCGAGGATTTGGGGGTTACACTCTCCACAGGAGGGGGTCTGGCGAAATCACTGCGGATGACTCATTAGTTGAGATGAAATTTTAGATCCAGAAAAGGTTAAAGAATCCACAGAAGTGTGTGTAGATGTAGGGAGAGGGTGATTGAACACTAAAGGCCAATGAGTTTGTCGGTACCATTTCCATGTGGGAATTTTGGACAATGTTCAGTACGCTCCAAAGGTATTCATTTTTGTGAACGTTTCAGTTTCGTCTTCATTCATACGTCTTTGCTCAGCCCTAACCCTCATACACCCTCACTCTCACGTTGCAGCTTTGCCCTTACCCTTACGTTCAAACTTTGCCCTCACCCTCAAGCGGTGAGGGGGAGGTCCGCTCTCATGAGGTTGAAAACCTATGGTATACTCCTTCACTTATGTTGGGAATGCTTTTTTTTTTCAAACTGAAACAAGTACACGAATGACGTTAGTGCTCTGATAAGACCACATTAACCAATGGAGGAGACTGGAGCAGCCAACTCATTTTCGAAGAAAAATGAAAGAAGATAAAGTTGATACGGAGTATTTGTTTCTTAGAACAATGGTTAGAGAACAAAGACAAGTGGGTGGTAGATGTTTACTTCTTGCGAGATTTCTAGACTCTATTAAGTTTTCATTCTACCACAATTCTCGAACTCCAACATGTGTAAACTGAAATTAAAACCAAAATTCACAATGAGTTCACTTCAAATTGCAGAAAATATAGCAGGCATTCATATAAGCAATACGATATTTAACATCCATGGCAAAAGCTCTCAAGATGATGACGATGCAGGTTTATCATCCAAAGATCCCTGCGCAAGTTGAACTGAAGGTGGTTTTCCATTACTTTCCTTCGAACGTATGTGACGTCCTGCGAATGGGAGATCGTTAAAAGTAGATGCCGAACTACTACGTTCTATGTGTGTCCCCACGATAAATCGAACCTAAGATCACTTGATTACGGGTCGCTCAAGTACTACCATAGACCTCATAATAGACCTCTATTATGAGGTCTATGGTACTACGTTATCACATTTTAGCCATTTTAGGCTCCCTCCATCTTGTAAGCAAATATAAGCAGATATCCGACTCCCCTTTCTCTTTGTGTAAGACTTGTCAAATTTCTTATCGTTATTTTAAAACAAAAAAACTGTTTCAGTCCTTAAATCTACATTAATATGTTTATAAACGAAACTTATGTAAACATTGCTCAGATACTCCTTGTCAGTAAAAATAAACAAAGCTTGAACCCCCCACCCTTCCTCAATGCTTACGTAATAGTTGGAATACCTCTTACAAGACACGATGGAAATAACTAATACAGAAGGTACAAGATCTAGGCTGAAACTCATGGATGACGTTTCTCAGCGACCACACTTACCGGAGAAAGTTATGATGAAGACAGTGGTTTGGATCTCCATGATAGCTACCATTCCGACATATTCCTAGTGAAACTGAAGAAAACCACGGGAAGAACTGTCAATATGGATGACGAAAGAATTGTTTGAACGCACCCATTGCCTGATATGTCGAGAGCGAAGTGTCCTGAATTTTTCCTTGGTTTTTGGATAAATACTAGGAAGGTGTGTTCCTGAATGAAGACAAGAAATACTAACTTTCTTTGCAATAGTGGCAGTAAACGAGGCTTTTATTAAACGAGACGAAGTAAAATGAAAGTTTCAATAGTCAATGATTCCTTCATTTCATACTTTCAGCTGCCATTACATTACATCTTGGTCTCCGTAACTGAAACAAAAAGATTCCTCAATCCGTTTTCGAGATAAGAGTACTATTGCCGATCCTAATTTCAAAAGATAACTGCAATTTATCTCCCGTAGAACCTACAGAGTCGTGAAGATAAAAGAAATCCGCACGTAAAGAAGGTCTGAAGAACCAACAACATTTTTATTTTCACATTATCTGGAGTGTAGACAAATTTGAAACTGTTCTCATCATACGACGTGTTAATTTATGCACATATTTATCCATTCATCTCATATAAAGGAGATTTAAAATTATTGTTGATCTAAAGTCTACCCAATTTATAGGTACGCAGAACCAGAATACTGTATATTCTTTTGAGTTTATAGCGGGCTGAAACAAATCATTAAATGTTAAACCATTTTAGTTTTTGCATAAACATAGTAAATGCCATAACTTTCTTGTAGGCCCCATTAAAATCTCAAATTAAGTGACAGAGAGACAAACTTTGGAACATACAACAAAGCCAGACATTCCTATAGCATAGAAAATTAAAAAAAAAAAAAAAGATCAACCAGCGTGCTTAGATTGTCCCAAAACACTTGGATCAAATAACGATGTTCCTAGGATATCCCGAAATATAATCTATGAACATATTAGTGGAAGCATATACTTGGGATATCCCAAAGAATATCCTAGTATAATGCGCTTATCTCCGATCAGATATTTGTACAACACTGTATGCACATGCTATCGGTATTCAAGGATATCCAAGGGATATTTTCCAATATCCCCACAATGATATTCGTAGAATATTCCTAGAATATGCCTATGTTGTATGCGAATAAGAGTCGTCTGTGGTTCATAAATATGAGGAAGGTTACCTACCCTCTTTAAAGCACTCAATATCAAGAAACTAACTCATTCGTACTTTGACGTCACGGAGTGGGGAAAATTTCTGAAATCTAAATGTTTAACACGACTAATAAAAATATGAGCTTTTTCTTTAGGTTTAGATTTAGATTTGGATTTTTATTGCATTCCGGGGACCACAGGCGATTGCTGTTGAGCAATGTGGTATGGAACATGTCACATTATTACAAGCGATTACAAAAGATTATTTATGATTCTGACATAGGCGTTCACACAATACAATGACAATAATACATAATAATGAGACATGGTAACTTTAACAAACATGGTATTAGTATATACAGGGACAGTAATAAATGATTAGAACTATGACAGGAGAGTGTTCAAAGATCTCGCTTTGCCAGGTTCAAACCCAGCAGTAGCTCGCAAACTCGGTATTGAAGCAGCAATCATGATGGTAAGGGGGAGCTACTAAAGATCGCTCGAATGATACATAAATAAGAAGCGATGGGGGTCGTTGCGTCAACCACTGACATACACTTTCAACGAAAGCCGCCTGGTATATCAAGGTCCTATATGGGCTGCTAAACCAAGAAGCTCAGTTTAGAAGTACAGGACATCCTGTTGGATGTTGTAAGATTCGTCAGTTTCCATTCCAGGTACAGGTACGTAGATGTTGGAATTTGAACAAAAATACAGCATTGTTCTAAACCTTCTTTCCGGACCCCTCCCCCCCCAAAAAAAAAACCTCAGAGTTTTATGGGAAAATAGTATAACTTCAGGCGCAATTATATATATTTAATATTCATTTCATGCCCAGACACACCTTGGACACCCCCCCGGAAGCCCTTGGACCCCTCCCAAAACAATATTCTGGATACGTGCTTGCTCAGGACCATCCCGATATTCACTTAATAAGACTCAGGGAACCTCTGTCCTGACAACGATCCTAGCGACCACCCATCATGACGGTGGTTTTCCAGGGTTCTTTCCCAGTCACCAGCCAAATGCAGGAATGGTACCTTCAAACTAGGCCCTGGTCGACTGCCTTCCAATAGCATCTCCTCTACCCTTGCCCGACCTGTGCCAAAGTTGTGAAAAGGTCAGAGATCAATGCAATTTAGGAAAGCTCTGGAAACAACTCAGGATGGCCGGTGCGACCAAGAGTTAAAACTGCACCACCACCTGCCTTCATCCAAACAGTGAAGTCACTAGTTTTTATTTATTTTTTGGGCTGCACCGATAATTTTGGCCTAATCCTGTCACGTCTGAAGTAGTACGTCACTCAGCGATCACTCTTCCGGGGAAAGGGATATGAAAGAAAACTGTCCAAGCTGAGCTATCATCCCGGCATTCACTTGGTGAGACATCAACTCGTGAAAAACTTTCAATGAGGATGGCCGGCAGTAGGACTCGAATCCGTTTTTATTCCTAGTTACGTCCCGAAGTCCAAGACCGTAACCAGTGGAGTTACTGGCTCTCATGATCATATGACAAATGTTAACATACGACTTCAACAAAAGAAGGAAACAAGGTAGAGGTAGCTGAAAAATGGGGGAAATCACAGAGGGAAGGAACATAGTGTGCAAAAATTACATGAAATAAAAGGAATACGAAAAAAAAAAAAAAAAGAGCACGAGGATCTTTTTATTGGGGAGAGGAATTATACATAAAAGGCTCATTAGAAATGAGGTTCTGAAGATATAATCTTACTTCATGCCAATGGAAGATGCTCATTTTCAATGGTGTTTAGTTTGGAAAGACAATATTGTCCTCTGAAAGTTTTATGTGACCAATTTTAGTAAGACTGCTCCCAAGAAAAGCACATATAAATCGTTAACTTCTCAGTGTTGTGTTTTGAGGTGCAGATTTCTTGCTCTGTTGTTTTACGCAAGAACTTCTTAACAAATTACGTGTTCTCAAGTTTGAGCGAACGATACTTACTACACATTACGTATTTTAAAGGCCAAAGACAGCGAAAGTTTGTTTAAACGGATGCGCTGCCAGCTGTAACGAAAAGTAACGCGAGCCGACCAGTAGGTGGGAAGTGACGTGTTCAAGAAGGGGGTGGGCGTCTGTGTCGTCATATAGTTAAGCCGATAACGCAAGAAGTGCGGTTTACGAATAGGGAGGGAGAACATCCGGTTTCAAGGTAATGGGCTCATACAAAGTTTTCCAATTGTATTAGGATTGCGAATATACAATTGATATTCTTGTCTTCCCGATGTCGGCTTGGTTGCTGGGAATGGGTTTCTTTTCTAACGACGCTAACATTGGCCCTAATTATCGTGTGGCAGCAAGACCCTGAGCGCAGAGCAAAAACCAGTCAGGGACGCACAGCGTTGCTTGCTGTATCGACCGACAAAAGAGAAGAGGGCCAGCGACAAATGAGGGAAGATTTTTCCCTCCTAGGAAAAAGAGGTGAGGCGTGGTCCATAGGCATAGGCAATAAACTGCAACTGCAAAAGAACATTTTAAAAAGAAATAAAAGCAAAATGATTTGTTTTGATGATCTTACCGAAGAATCTTCCCTCTTCCATTACTGTTAATTTGTCCACAAACAATGTTTCTTGCAACGAAAAAGGGGTGTCACTCGGAAGATATCCCAGAAAAAGTCACACGTCGGCGGCACACATTTGAGGTCTTTCTTGACACTGGCACACAACAAGCACGACTCAAGTAACCAAAACACTGCGGTCACTAAAAGCATAAAAGGTCCTCCCAAGAACAGCATGTATGATCATCTGCTGAACTAGCGTGGTGAAAGTCTGCTGGCGACACACGGCACAACTCCATCATGGCCGAGACCAGCAAGAGCCAGCCAACGCGGCAATCAATATACTAGTAGCAGAGCAGCAGAACACAGAACACCACTGCGCTTGAGAACAGAACAGACAAAGCGAGCGCCTGGTTGTAGACGGCAGCGGGCTCGTTCCAATTTTATCTCCCATTCAGCAGCCGTAGCGCCCCTTACCTGGTCACTTCGGAAGGCCTTCTTCCTCTTCCCCTGGTAACTTTTACCACGAATATAGAGCAAAAGGCAAGAAGAAATTGTAGTTTATAACTTGGGACGTTGGCTGCTACAGGCCATCCACATTCGCCATCCGACGCTATTGATTGTCCTATGTCCCCACAGTCACTCCACTCATCGATTCGCCAACGGATTTACCACCATCGAGCTACCCTCTGCCTCCCTCCCAAGCAAACAAACACGTTGCTTGAAATACGATGCCACTACCATCAACAGTCATAAAAACACAAACAAGTAACAAAATGTACTTAGTACCACAGTTTAGTACCTCTATAAAGCTAATTAGTGACTGGTCCACAAAACTGTCAAGATTAGATGTTATGATCTTGGAAATTCTTCAATAACTTGAAGAAACAAAGGTTCTTGCTGTTCTCATTAGGATCAATAGTTTATAACACACATACAGTGCGTATCGAGCGACCGTAGCTCAGTTGGTACAGCTACGGCTACAGCTCAGTTTGGCTTAGCAAATAGCAATCGGATAGCTCTGGGAACGATCGCAGCGGCGACCCCATCGTGACAGTTCCTTCCAGGGTTTTTCCTCAGTCATATCAGTAATAAAAAAAAAATGCAAATGTCTATATGTGTATATGTTAGCTATTAAAATCCCCACAATGGGACCAATCACTATTAAACTTCATGCCCACTTTATTTGACCTGGAGAAGACGGTACACTATTGTTCCAAAACTTCTCCAAGGCGCGAACCCTTTACTGTACCCTGTAATACATGAGAAATAAAAAAGTAAGTAATCACACAAAAGCTACTGTTAATGATTATGATAGTGATGAAGAGTGATGGAGGCAACTTTGTGATCCGCAGACCCACCATCCGCAAGATGAATCGATGGTGGTTTGCCATTGAATTTCATCCCAAAAGGAAATCAGAAGTTTTCAGTGGAATCCGAACCTCTTGTCTTTCCACCAGGTATAGAACAAGGAACCTCTTGTTTGCAAGGCGATGAATGTAACCTCTCATCCAACGAAGACACCATCCACCTGGGACGATTTAACTATTCCGTAACACAAAGAAATAATTAGAAATCTTGATTGATTGAATTTATGACCTTTGAACAACTTTGGCTCAGACCGGTATAGGCTAGAGAGGAGAACTTTGGAAGAAGTCGGCCAGGGTCTGTTTGAAGGTACCATCCCGGTTTACCTAGTGTGAAATAACCCTTGATGAAACCTCAATCCGGATGGGATGCCGCTGCGATCGTTCCTAGATATCTTAAGAACCAAATAATATTTCATTTTAGGCTAAAAAAATAATCGATTGTCGAAAATCTGAAAACATTGTCAATAATATTGTTGGAAACAAAAGTAAATTCTTTCGGTTGTTTTTATTATGTTCAAAAAGGTTTAAACTATTTAATAAAATATATAATTTGCTTAACGCTCATACAACGCTTCGTGGATTCCCAACGGCCCGAGAACCAAAACTTTTGAACCCATTTTACCCTCGAATACGTCACAAATCTAGTTATGCAACTAACACGACACTAATGTTGTCCGTATTACATACACAGTAGGATACAACATATTATTGGTAGTCGAAGACAGGTGCCTGATGATTAAAACTTTATTTTTATATGGGCCAGTCTAATAACTTTGGACTTCGGCCCGTCACGATTCGCCTTTAGCTGATAAAATCCACACCCATGCCCCTCCCGGGACTCGAACCCGGGACCTTCGAGCCGATGGCTTACCGCCGCAGGCCGCCTGATGATTAACATTACTTTTTGAGAAAATCGTTTCGATATATGTTGGGACGTTAAAAGAATATTATTCGCAATCTGGGCCGGTATTTTCGAAAGCAGGAATACGAGTGAGTAATTATTGTTTGTTGTTATGGTAAGGAGGTGTGACTATGGAAACGCGATGTTGTTTGTAATGCTGAAACGGCAGGTGCCGTCTGCAAAACAAAGGGAGGGATAAAACTGAAAACAGATTTATTTTTGTATAATAAAGCTCTGTGTTTCTACAATATTGGTTTCGTATTCATGTTAGTTAGTGTTAAGTATAAAAACTACTGTGCAGTGATTTATTTATTTAAATAAATAAATAAATCGCATCTAGGATGGGGAGGGGGATAAACCGTTAATAACACGGGAAACGAAAGTAAAACTAAATATAGTAATGATACACATAAGTATTGATTTTCTGACTTTTTATTTTCTAGCACGAAAACAGTTTTGCTCAAAGTTTTGTAGATTAATATTTCGATCTCGGACATATTATATTTCATAACAGGAGGTTGGGGCACACTAAAATCTTTACAATCTAAAAATTAGAAATTCAGTCATTTAAGCAGCATTGTTCATACATTGTCATAAAGCAAAAATGAAAAGAGAGACAGGTAAAGAATAATGGAGAATTTACTGCTGCCAACCAACATGCAGACTGATTACCAAATAAGTTGATTGTTTCGTTTGCCTCACCATAATGACTTTAGAAATATAAAACTCAAAGGTAAACGACCAGGGCTCAGTTTGTATGTACCATCCCAGCATTTACCTCGTATGGGTGAGGAAAATCCCTGGAAAAGCTTCAGTCAGGATGGTCAGCCGCTGGGATCGATCCCAGGACCTCCCGAATGCTAAGCCAACGCTCTACCACTGAACCACGGCCACTTGGTACTACTTTTTTTTTCTTTTAACACATCGTTACCTTCTTAGGCCACCCAAATGACAGATGTGTTGTTTGGACTGCATGTAACCAAGGATACAGCAAATATTAAATGGAAGCCCCTGCTTTGTCGAATGGTTAACGCTTTCACTTTCTGTGCGAGCTGTCCCTGGTTCAATCTTATCTAAGTAGCTCCAAATTGTCTATATTGATCTAAACTCTGATGCCAATAAATTATTGATTTGTTACGGCAAGAATTCCGCAATAGGGCGTTCCCAAAGATAACATTTGATAGCACGAAGAGTACAATGGCTGCATTTTCAATCAGCAAATAAAGGATTCAGGAAATTATAATATTTTGATGTACTTTAAGATCTCTAAAACAATTTGCACTTGTTATGAGATCTGCCTTCCTCAAAATTAGCTTACTAACAAGTATCCTTGTTAATAATAGGGCAAACTATCTAGAGCTGCAGTTCTGCATATTTAGTTAACATGGAATTCTGCTTAGACTGTAGACATTAGAAACAAGAAACCAGGTCTATTTTTTTTTTTTTTTTTTTTTTTTTAAGATTTCTTGATTTATAAAGAACATAATATATAAGCAAAATCTTTATTTATTTCTAGAAATTAAAAATAGATATGAAACATTTCGACCAGCATGTAAAATTAATAGAACACATTCCTGGGGGCGGTGTGTGTGTACGGGGGTGGAGGAGTTTTCTGATTTTCTTTCTTTTTCGAGTAAAAATTCCAACATTTTACCTTTCTTGGTTCTTATTTTATAGCATTTTTTTTTTTTTGGTGAATAAATAAAAAGTATAAGCCTTTGTATAATCAGAAACCAGCTGGCTATGAAGCACAAGGTTGCTTCGAAATTGATCTACAGTAATTATTTGATTAATAAATAAAGGATGATGGATAACAATCCTTGTAAGTACGACAATTTCCAAATAATGAGTTGTTCTAGCACATCTATAACATAAATATATTCAATTTTAAAAGAATAAATAACTTATTTCCAAGATTACTTGACACAGGTTCTAATAACTAGTGTGATTTGAACGATGTTTCTCAAGTGACAATAAGAAAGTGTCTACATAAATAACGTACTGTAAGGGATCAACGGTTTTGTCATTGCAACAACATTTTGGTGGCAAACCTTTTGATCGAGAACTGTAACACCAATTGCCATATAAATAAAGGCCATGTATGCCATCTATCGTCAATATTCTAGACAACTAATGTCATCTTGACGCTCATTTGACGATAGATGTTATTTTCACAGCCTTTGTTCAAACGATTTACCCTCAAAATTAGAAAAACTCTTGATCCACTGCACGAACAGTTATTTATGAAGAAATATTCTTAACACAACAGAAGAAAGTCCATAAAAACAGCTTTCAAACGACACCAGTAAAAAAAAACCTTACGTCTAGAAAATATGGTGTATATTTTCCTAAGGCTTCTTTTCCCACGCTTTATCACATGAGTATAGGCTACGCACAATACAACTGGTAGTGCACTTCTACACAAACATCTGTCCTTGGATTGTATAAGGTTATGTACAGATATACAAATAGTGCCCTTTCGCCGCCACTGCAATGCACCACTGGAATATAACGTCTAAGATGGGAAGATTTGAAAACAAAATTGGACCTACTGGATACGGAGGGAGTAGTCTTAAACTTTTTTACTCACGCTGTTACCACCCGTCTATAGTCGCCAGGAATTGTGTACACTGGCTTAGCATATTAATTGCAACGGAAAGCATTGTAAGATGTATCTCATAGGCTGCTTAATTAGGCATACAAGGTCTGTCGACACGAGTTACATTCATTTCTGATGAATAAGCAAGCTACAGTTTCTGACTCATTCTCCGCAAAGTTATCTTGCTGTGATCACTGACGAAAAGTTGATTTTTTTTAACACAATACAGCAATAACCTAAAAGGCTAAGTGGATAATGGAATTATTGTATAAATTCAGAGAGATACAAAAGCTATCTGCATTGATTTTATATTACGTATAAATCTTTAATTTGTCGTGTTCTGCAATGTTGTTCTCCTCTTGACTCCATGTTATCCATAAAAAAATAGACAGTGTTATACTTCTTTCTAGCTATTATTCCAAAAGTATGCCGTTTACACTGTATCACACATCGAGCTCTATGTAATACTGAAGTGACTATTTAGTGTCGAAAGATAGGAGCCAGAGCAAATATTTAAATTCGTTTAACCACTTCCAGTCTAATCCAGTGTGAATCAAATTTTCAGTTCTGACTCAGTCTTATACGCTTCTTATCGTTGTGTGGCCCGTTTTTTTTTAAAATTAAGTCTTAATTCCATTTCCTGCGCTATTCATTTAATTGTATACCGTGCTCTGCATATAATAGAAACTACTGCAAATAATATTTACATTTTTTTCCAAGAATTAAGACATAAATCAAAACACGGGCCGCACAGCGATATCAAGCGTAAAAAATACTGACAATGAGTTACAACCGAAAATTTGGTCCATATTGGTTTAGATTGGAAGTGGACAAAGGAGATTAAGTGTCCTCTCCGTTCCCTGCTTCATATTTTCATGAAATTTTCAATGGCAGCAGTCAGTCCAGTATCGCTTTTAGATAGAGGTCATCTATTACTTGATGTGCAAAAGCCGGCATATTGCTTCTTAATAAAACAGTCAATGACTAGATATGCTGTCAGTCTCTACTCCCCTAAAATTCTGTTCTAGGTACATATTCGCTGCAGATGCAAATGTATGACAGATTCGTACCTGTTTTTATAACACGAAACCAAAGGTATCTCATGTACAGGCTCTCAGTCAAACGAAAGCAACTTCCAGCTAATATTAACAACTCATAAAAATGATTTTGGTGCGCACTGAGACTTATAATTACAATTACACTTACTATTTTCCGTTTTAATCTTCTACTAGAATTTTATGTTATCACTTATGTTTCGATGTAAGACACGTTGTTATCTAGAGCTATCCTGTTATTAATGTAGAACATTGCAAACGTTGAATGTATGAACTAAACCAGTAGTTATTTACATCAACTCCTCGAAGTTAAATCGGCTATCCAGCGTTTCTCAACCTGTGATCCGAGGACCACTGGTGGTCCGCGACAATAAAACAGGTGGTCCGCAGGTGAACTTTAGTCAAGAAGACAGTCATTTTCAGACTATCACCGAATGAGTTAGATAAGTGGTTAGGACAGTAGACTTGTGTTTGGAGGTCGCGGATAGAAACCCCTGGGCATCGTGACAGCGTTTTCCGTAGTTTATCCTCAGTCATTCCAGACAAATGCAGGGATGATGCCTTTATGATAGGCAAGCGACGCTTCGTTCAGATTCCTAGGTTGTTTATTCATCCTTCCATACTCATCTGTGCACGTTCGCAGTCGCGACCACGAACTCCTCGAAGCAGAGAACCGCCGCAGCAATTGGAAGCATAGAGAGACGAGTAATAAAAGATGGGTGAAGGGATCAGGAACATGGTTGTACTTCCTGCCTGCTCATTTTAAGGCTCCTCGCTACTCCCGCCCCCACTTTTTTAACATTTTTCAAATTATTTCAAAATCTAATAGCATTATCAAAATTATAAGAAGATAGATCTCTAGTACTTACAAATTACTATGAAATACAATGGACAGCGATCTCGATATCTTGTCCATTGATGAGTGATAAGTTGTTAATTAAATAATGACGTCATAATTTTTGACAACGAGTCACTCATCAATGGACAAGTTCTCGAGATCGCTGTCTATTGTATTTCATAGTAATTTGTAAGTACTAGAGATCTATCTTCTTATAATTTTGATAATGCTATTAGATTTTGAAATATTTTGAAAAATGTTTAAAAAGTGGGGGAGGGAGTAGCGAGGAGCCTTAACAAGCTTCAGAGCAGAGAACCGCCAAGACTTGTAATAAAAAGAGGGCTCAAATGAACAATATGGTGGTTGTTTCCCTCGCTGTCCGCGAATAACCCAAGAGGTTGAAACGCAACGTTTCCCTCGTTGTGTTGTCTGACTCGAAGCAAACATGTGTTGTTCATATTTTAGCTAACTTGTTGATTGGTATTGTTACCATTTGCGTGGAAGTGTTCACTGCTCAGTATCCCTTGTGAAATGCTGAGTGATAGTTGGGAAAAGTCAGTTGTGCGTAAACTTAAATTTTCGTATATTATGTGAGATTTTTAAAAATGGAAAAATTGGCTTAAAACGGGTACTTTGAAAAGAAGAGCGAATGAAACGTGTAGTGTTAGCGTTCATTCCGACTCCAAGGCACGTGTTGTAGCGACAAGTGAATTTGGCGGTATTAAAGAAGAAGCAAGAAGTTCAAAGAAAATATATAGTACAAAATATGACAGCTCATATCTGGAATTCGGTTTTACCTGGTGTGGTGATGAAAGTGAGCAGAAACCTCAATGTGTTGTGTGTTATGAAGTGTTGTTGAATGAATGCATGAAACCTGCTAAACTCCGACGGCATTTGGAAACTAAACATTGCGATGTGAAAAATAAACCATTGGAATATTTTCAGCGACGTTTAGGGACATTAAATCATGGAAAAAACTTAGTTTCGAGCATGGGTTCGGTTAATAACAAGGCACTTGAAGCATCATATCTCTTAAGTTTGTGCATAGCAAAAACGGGACCGGCTATAAAAGATGTGGTAAATATTATGTACGGTAACAAATTCCTAAAAGATATTGACTTGATTCCGCTTTCAAATGACACTGTCGGTCGCAGAATTAACGATATGGCAGGTGACGTAGAATCTCAGTTAATCGAGAAAAGCCCATATTATGCGTTGCAGATAGACGAGACTACTGATGATGGACACGATGCGCGGTTAATGTGTTACATAAGATATGCGCACGATAACATTATTCATGATGATATTCATTTTGTAAGACTTTGTCAACGCGAACAACGGGGGAAGAAATATTTGGCACTCTCAATAATTACATGAGGGACAAGGGTATATAGATTGGGGAAAATGTGTAGGCTTCTGTTCAGATGGAGCTAGTGCCCTTATAGTGGCGTAGTTTCTAAGGCCAAGGAAGTGGCTACTAATGTGACTTGGGTACATTGTTTCATACACAGAGAAGAGTTGTCATCCAAAGGAATGCCACCTAAATTTAAAACTGTGCTAGAAAGTGCTCTAAAGCTACTAAATTTTATTAAGGCCCGGCCGTTAAACAACAGGTCATTTCAGTGCTCTGCGAAGAAATGGGCAGTGAATTTATGAACCTTTTGCTTCATCCTGAAATTCGCTGGCTTTCCAGGAAAAAAGTGATAACAAGGTTTTTTCAATTAAGACATGAAGTTTTAATGTTTGTAAATGAACGCAATTCCGATTTTGCATCACTTCTTGTGAACGAAGTTTGGTTAAGAACATTATCCTACCTTTCGGACATTTTTTACAAAATTAAATTAGCTAAATCTCTCCCTGCAGGTCTGAGGTCTTGAGGTCTACGACAGAATAAAAGCGTTCGAGAAAAAAACTGCTGTTATGGATTAGTTATGTAAAGGACAGAGTATTTGCACCTTTCCCAACCCTGGAATCCTTTTTGATGGAGGGATGACATTACTGTTGATTCTAAAGTTTTGAAAGAGGTTTGTGACCACCTTGAAACTCTGAAACAGAAATTTGAAACCTATTTTCCAAATAATTTTTATGTCAAGTTTCTCTGGGTTCGCAATCCATCTCATTCTGGCAGTCACGAGAACAATCTTTCGTTATCAAAAAAAGAACAGTTAATTGAGCTTTCTAATAATAGTGGACTCCAAATGCAATTCGGAGATCTAGGTTCGCCTCGATTTTGGATATCCCCTTCAGTGCGAAACGAGTACCCCGAACTGTCCGAAGATGCATTGAAAATTGTGAGAGAAAGTTGACAAATATTAAGTCAAACATCCAGCAGTTGTGCAAGGACCGACAGGCTCAACCATCTCATTAAATGTAAGTACTATCATACAGCTTGTAATTAACATTTATTTTGAAAAAAAAAATGAAATTTGGTCAATTGTGATAAACTTTTGGTTGTTTACTTATAATCTAATTAACAATGTTTGTATCTATATTCAAAACAGTTTTGTTTATGTTTATTAAGCAGTAAATAGCACAGTACACATCAACGGTTGGTATTCTGTGAATACGTAATAAATAATTTAGTGTTCCTCAGATTTCTTTTAGATTCCTAACTGGTCCTTGGACTGAAATAGGTTGAGAAACGCTGGGCCATACTATTTAAAATAGCAACTTTCCTGAAAAGAGTCAGGCAACTTGCTGCGTAGAAATATCCAGTAAAGTTATTGCTGAAGTCATTTCCAATAATGTTCAAGCAAAGCAATCTTAGAAATTTCGAAACTATTATTCAGACTCACATTAGCATTATTTAGTCCACTATTGAGTCAAAATCATTTTCTCAAGCATGTTTTAAATCAAAGGCGTTGAAACACAAAATTATCAAGCATTATTTTGACAGAATACGGCATGAATCTCAGTAATAGTCACAGTGTGACTCGGAATAATTGCCGAGAAATTTATGAGAATTCTTAGAAAGGGTTATGATTTTCGTCAGTAACGTTTCTGGAAATTTCCATACAGCCTGAATGCAGTTATCTGATTTCCCTGACTGTTCCCAGAAAACTGGCTGAATTTTTTTTCACAATATACGCAGTGTCTGAATTTAAGCACATACATTCATATTATATTCAGGCTCGAAATCACCATCAGCTTACTTCTGTACCACATGCAAAACTCGATGGTCATGTAGACTAGAGCGCTGGGTCGCCGTCCACGGAATTGCAGACTATAATACCGCCTGGGGCATAGATGCTTGTGGGTGGTTTTAAAAAGCATTGCATTCGTATAATCGAGATGAACCGAAGTCAATAATTACTAAAATGTCCCACACAAAATCCAGTTCACAATTTTATTTCAATCACATTATCACTGCGAACGATGCCGGAACTCTAACTAACTAAATAAATAAATACAGATACATATATAAATACAAACTGGAAAGATAGAAGGCTATTTTCATCTGCGATAAGATACCATTTCTACCTTCAACATTACCACAGAAGATCCGTGTCATCAAGCAGAATCGGTATCATCAAGCAGTCAACTCAATTTATCAGAGTAACATATATTAAAGATTACACGCTTCTTTATCTCGTTATGTATATTTGTACAAGAACAAAACATATAACAGCTCTCCAAGCTCAAAGACCGAGAATAACGAATAACTTCTATTAAATATGCTCACAGAACATTTCCCAATAACGGAAACGTTGTTTGAATTGCAACATCATGAAATTGTAATTTTTGAAGATAGCCTACAACTATTAATGAACATCATTCGGGTGTAAATAGCTAGATAGTTATGTATATCATGGGAAAAGAGGCTACATTAGCATAAGACAGAGAGACCGATTGGGGATTTTGAACCACCTCTAGCAACTGTGTTTAAGCACTTTTCGTTAGTTCAGAAGCAATATTGGTTGTATCATCACTCATATTCAACCACTTTCAATCTACTGCTGCATGAAGGCTATCTCCCTCTCCCGCAATCTAGGTTAGTTTCTATTTTAAACCATATAGCTCCCGAAAAACGTTTGAATTTAATTGTTTTCTACGTCTTTTCTTTTTCCTTGGAATTAAATGTAGAATATTCATAGTCCATCTTTTATCTACTAATCTAACTATATGTGACCGGTCAATTTCCACTTCATCTTCTTTGCAATCTTGATCACATCTTCTGACTTCGTTTGAGATCGAATTCAGTCATTTGTCTTCCTATCCCTCCTAGTTATTCCTAGTAGGTATATCGCCATTGCTCTTTGTGTACCTCTTAATGTTTCAGTCGTTTGCACATTCAATGTCAACGTTTCGCAGCGATACATCATCACAGGTAAGGCTCACTGATTAAAGTGATTATACACTTTCCGCTTCAGACATATTGGTAACTTCCTTTTTTAAAATAATGTTCAGTTTTCCAAAACGAGCTCTATTCCATTTTACATCTATTCTATTTGTTCCCTCAGTCTTCTTGGTACTCCGTGTTTAAGACTGCTTTAGGTAAACATAGTCAGTCATTAACTCCACCAATTTTCTCCTCGTAAATCTGCATTTCTTCCATTTCAGTATGCTGTTGTATATTACTTTTGTATTACTTAAATTCATTTTAAGTCTAATTCTGAATTTCTCAATACTCAATTCTCCCATTCTGTTTCTTCTACACTTGTGGTTCTTTCGCACGGAAAGGGTTACATCATTCGCGAATCGTAGCTGTTAAAGGTATTCGCCAGTAATTTCTTGCAGTATTTCTCCAACTTCTTCGTAGTTTAAATTTTGGGACACTTCCTCCATAGCCGCATACAGCGTGCGTACTTAAAAAGGTGTAAATAAGAGTAGAATACTATACCGTCTCTATTCAAAATCTTAAATCACCGAAGTTTCAGAAGCCAGGTATGAATTACGTGACGATCTGCAAACCTACAATGACAATTTTCCGTCTTTTCATTTTACAATCAAATAACATTATTCACGCAGCAATGCATACCATTTTAGTCTTTGTTTCAGTATCAGGCTATTCGTTCCACTACCTATATGGTTTTGCTTTTCTGTAGAATGTAAAATTTAACAATACCAGATAATTGAATGGCTCAGTGTTAGAATGAGCTCTCCCTAAAGAGAGACCCGATTACTACTTACTTGCATTCGTGTGACCTCTGTCTGCAATCTGATGTTCACTGTTTGTTGTCAGATTGTCCGTTGCAAGGAGAGTATACTTCCCTTGAAGTCCGTTGAGCCTCCAAAGTCCATGTAACAACAAACATTGATCATCAGATTGCAGACAGAGGTCAAACGAATGCAAGTAAGTAGTAATCGGGTCTCTCTTTTGTGAGAGCTCACTCTATCACTGAGCCACTCAATTCTCACAGCTAAATTAAAAGAACTATATTATAAAAGGCCTATCACAAACAGGATATAACATATGTGTCAGACTTGATAGAACTAATTTTGTGAGTAAATGAAAACGAGACCCGTGATCGTCGTCGAACGTATCCCTCAAAAGTAGTAAATTGTCCTAATAGTGTAGGGATGTCATACCGAAGTGATGACAATTAACAGAACTGGATTGTTAACATCTTTCTGTAACAACATTATATAATTTATGACCTTCAGTGTGCCTTAAGGCTATATGGCGCCACGTATTACGTGGAAGAAGAAATGGAAAAGGTAGCAGCTAAGGTCTATATTCTAGATATAATCTTGACATTTACCTGGTGGAACTGAGAAAAATCCTGGAAAACCGCAGCCAAAGAAATTACGTTAACAGAATTCGAAACTACGCCGCCTCCCTTGTGATAATCCGAATTCTCTGGACCACTGGACTTTGTGTGCTATTGTAACAGTAACGTTGCTTATCGTAGTTGATACGAAATTACTTAATTCCAACAGTAAAGTAGTTAGTAATAATAACATTACACTTTTTCTTAATCGAAGTTAATCTGTAAGCTTGGTATAAATTGTAATTTAACTGAAGAATTTGAAGATAGCCTACTTGAATTTTATTTGCACTTATTTGTGTATAAATACTGCCATTTACATTCATAACGATCCTAATCATTTAGCATTCCATCCATCACTTAGCAACTATAACTTTGCCAAAAGCTGTACTTCGAAGTAATCGACCAATGCGCTCTTCAGATTTTCTAAGACCATTTTACAGTTGGGAAACATTCCTTGTGAGAGACACTATACAGATGACCTCATTTACGAGACTTACAGTCCCGGAATTTGAATCGAGAAACATTCTAGGACAAAAGAATACTTCCAATGAATCACTAGGATAGTCTTCTCTGACCAATGCATACCTTGACTTTATTGTTCCGTCTATTTCGATTAGAAGAAATTATTTACATGAATCTTGTGAAGTAAAGTGTAGATGGGATGCAAAACTATCTCAATGCAAAATAATTAGATTCGCTGTCCGTCTAACTACCAGATATTATCGTTAAACGTAGAAGATTACTTCACAGGGGGCGAAATCGTCCCGGTGTCTGTGAGGGATGAGGGTGATAAAGCGCTGGATAGTAATTAGCAATTTGATATACAATACAGTACCACCAACCCAAAGATAACTGCATAGGTAACATCTAGCGACACATAATAATGATAATTACCTAATTATATACTCAGAATAAAAGATTCCCTGGACATAAGAGAACGTATGAACGTAAAGACAACTGTAGTAACTAATTCTATGGCTTACGGAACTCGCAAGTTCATCGCTGTAGTAACGAACATTCGCTAGTGGATTCCATCCTGGGCAAGATCAAGCCAGTTTTCATCACGAACACCTTCTTCTCGAAGATCCCTAATTACACTGACACCCCAATGACGTCTGCGTCTTCTCAACGGACTCTTTCCTTCCGGTTTCCCAACCGCCACGGAATATAATCCCCCCGATACGAGCTACATGTCCTACCCATCTCACCATCGTTACTTGATTATTCCTATAACATCAAGTTAATCACAGCCTGTATAATCCCTTATGCAGTCTCCTACATTCTACGGTCATCTCCCGTTTCGGACCCTAACTCTTTCTCAAAACCTTATTTCCAAACACACACTGTATGCTCATCTGCCAAGATCGTACTCCAACTTTTAAAACCATCTTTCTATTTCTTCCATGACGCCATGTCTGTTTGTTACATATGCTCCCATTGAACTTGTCTATTTTCTCTATGATCTGCCTCTTAATTGTTATATTTCTATTTCCTTCATCGTCTGTGTTTCTTCTGCTTGCTATAATATATTTAGTTTACTCTACGTTCACCTGTACGTCTATCCTCGCAAGCTTCTACTAGCACGTCGGTGTTACTGTCTAGTGCATCTATATCATCCGCATAAACGAACAGCTAGCTCAAGTCGTCCAATACTAGTCCCCTTTTATTCTCTTTTATTCCTAGAATCGCATATCCCAATGCAAAGTGAGAATAGTGATGACAAGGGAACTACGTATTCTGCTTATGTCGTCGCTAAGACATATTCCAACTAGCTGAACATTTTTTTTTTTTCGGAATTTGAAATCGTACCAGGATATTGTATAGTTTTATATAAAGATGACTGCAATACAATATTCATTACTTACTGTATAAACATATTACGTAATAGAAAGACCCCCCATATATTTATGCACACAAAGAAGCCACTTTTTGCAAATACAATAATCGCTAATTGTATTACAGGCATCAATCTATATGATGGTATTACACGACGGAAAGGAAATATATATAAATTTTTATTTATGTGTGTACTCTATTGCGAAAACGATATTGAGTGATTCCACGCGTCACGCACTGACATTTAGAATACACTTTTCGACGTTAATTAATTTCCTTATAAGTCTGTTATAATTGCAACAAAGGCGATTTCAGCACACCGTTGGATAGAGGAGACATTGAAGAATACATTCCCGGTGAAAGAACACGTAATCAATAAGAATACTATATATTATTTAATGTTAAAGTTGTCGTCACGCACTGACATTTTTACATCCCGCACTTATACTCTGACACACATTTTCCCCAAATTCTCTGAAAGTATGGACCTCCCACTCCCCCCCCCCCAAAAAAAAAACCGGGGGCCACGATCGACAGGCAACTGACACTGGGGTATGACGAATGGTGTGTCTAACTAATAGATACAGAAATTCTACGAAAGACTTCCAAAAATTGTCACATCCACACAAACTCGAATTTGAGTTAAAACAGTTTAATTTTATAGTACTTAGACGGTTTTTACGATTATGGTCCAGACTGAAATTAAAAGTTGCACAATTTATGTTTTTTTTTAAAACTTTTGTAAGTGATGTCTGTCAACAATGCTGGAAGTGAGGGGAGGGGGCGCAGGGATTCGCGGTTCCCCCTGTAAATTCAAAGGTGTGTGCAGGGAGAACGTGGGGGATCGCAAGCTCCGAGGATCAATATAGGAAAAAAAACTGTTTATGTTTCCAAGAGGCTGCTAAATGCCAATTTGCCACCATTTGTCGAATTTGTTACTCTTTCCTTCAACCTTGCCCTTTCAAACTCTTCAGGTCGTCTCTTCTTAGGATGTGGTCAATCCAACTTATGTTCCTTTTTCCTATGGCTGTCATAAGGCGCCTCTTCTCTTCCATCTTCCCCAATCTCTCCTCATTGTTTACCCTCTCCGTCTAATTCATCTCCATTCTTCTTTACAGCCACACTCTGAAACTTTCTAGGAACCTTTCTTTTCCTCCTTTCTCCTTATCGTTCACGTCTCTGAAGCATTCCAGACCAAACTCCATTTAAAACACTATGGCAAACTTTCTTTTCAGATCTGGAATCTTCCTTGTTATAGTGATTTCCCCTCACTTTCTTGAATAGTGCTTTACCAAGAACAAGAGGAAAAACATATACGATTAGTTAAAAAAAAAGGGGGGGGGGCACTTTGCTGATAAATCTGTTCATAATCTTTTTTTTTCAATAACTTCTTTCATGTGTGCAATTCCTTACTAGAAAATATTTAATAAGTTCAGGAATAATAAAATAACCTTGAAAAAAATAACGCTCGCCGTGTAAATTAATTGTTATTGTTAATGTTTTGTCTTACAACGATTCTTTGTTCTATCAACAATGTTTTTCAAGACAATGAAAAGTTGTTACTAAGAAATGTTGGGAATGTTTGGAACAACGGTTCCGAACAGACGCTTTGAATTGTCAGTGAGAGTTTTTTCCCCATCCCTCTTATTGCCCTATCCCTCAGGACATTAGAAGAGGCCATGGGTACTCTCCACGACAATTCAGGACGTATTCCCAACAGGTGCAGCCGGCTGCACCTAACAAGATCGATGATATTGTACTGGAGGTAATAGCGGGAAGGGGGTCATCGCCTTTGGAATAAAACCCGCTAAAAGACGTCTCCAAAGGGTGAGATTTCTTCTTCCAGTGCAAAATAGACCTTGGGCGGTGAGGGCTTATTGCTCAACAACATTTTATGGTCTCATTCTCTGCAAGATCAAGTATTGAATGGACCATAAGTGAAGGCGTCTTTCTAGGCCCGGCAAAATCCCGTAAGATGCCTGTGAAAACCACTAACTTCGTGATTTACAGTTTCTTGAAATCATTTGTAAAGAAAATTAACAATTAATTACTCATTTTTATACAATTTCTACTTTCAGTCAGCTTAAAAATCATACAGCATAATCTCTAGTAGTTATAATCAATAACTAATTGTATTAATCGTAACTAGTGTTCTATCGAAACTGCCTCGAAGAGAAGCTCTACATTGTGCTCACCTTTTAACCTTTGGATGGATTTACCTTCCTTACATTCAGCTTCTTCTTCCTCTCCCCTTTCCAATTGCAGCTACACATTCAATTGCATCCTTAAGGATATCATCTTTGCAAAACCAATGTCATATTCAGTTTGCTTTTCTTTTTCTTATTGTCCCCAGGATTGTTCGTCTCTGTCCTACAATTTTTAGCACTTCATGTATCTTCTCCATCTACCTTATTCTTTCACTTTCCTCCATATTCACCTTTAGAAGGGTTCCAATTGTTTCTTCACCTTTCATACAAACCACTTTTCGGCTCAGAAGAACTTACACTCCAAATCACCAAGCTACTCAAGTACTAAAATGATTCTGCCTGTTTCAGTTCCTTTCCCATCAGCACAATATTCACTATTTCTTCCGCTTCCCGACTATTATCATCTTGGTTTTTACATCAACCTTAATCCCAAACTTGGCAGCGGCTCTTACTGTTATCTCTTTCATCATCATCTGCAACTTTTATTCCAGTCTCTGCTAATATTGCCTCATCTGCGTACTTGATGGTTCTTGTTTTGTTTTTCACCTACAATCACTGCATTTACCATCCACAAAGTTCTATCAACATACACATTAAAAAATGCAGGGGACATGGAACCATCTTATCTTCTTCTTTCGAAGTTCGCCTCTTCAGTTTCTTCCAGTGCTTTTCCATGTGTGTAGTCTGCGTTTATGATTGTTGAACCAGGTATTAGCTTCCCACAGATCTAATGCCGCACAAAAATTAATTACCCAACAACTCAGGCTCCCGATGTGCGATGGTGTGCTGCCGGTTTTAGTAAGGAAACCATTCCCACCGAAATGTTTTTCTTCTCTCTCGTTACGCTTTCCTGGACATCCTCCCACTACATCTTCTTCTTTTTTTGCATAACGCTGTTGCAGTCCTCCATTACCACCGTTCTTACCACTTCTCCGTTATCATTCTCCTCGTAAACCTGTGCAATCCTTTTCTATATTATCTCCACCTTCATCTCGTCTGCTTCTGAGATTCTATACATTTCAATAATTAGGGTATCCACTGGGAAGCTCAATAACTTCATCCCCAGCACTCTTGCACTTACCGCTATTATTTTTATCAACATCTTTTCTGTACTGTAGTCCAACACCTTCTTACTTCTCTTTCCTATCGTATTTCGCCTAAACCTAACACTATGATGTCATATCTTTCCTCCTTTTCACATTTTCTCGCTTACCTTGTTTATTCATTGTTCTCAAACTCCAAATTCCAAGTATCGGTTGGGCAATGCTGGAAATCTGGGGAAACGTAGGGGATTGCCGTTTTCCTAGTAAACTCAAAGGTGTGTCTAGGGAGAACGTGGGTTATCACAAGATCCGAGAGTCAATACATATATATGCATGCGATAACAGGTTCATCGTACTGCAGATCACAGAGCTTGCCGATCCAGAGAAGATAATGTAGATCAATTACTCGAAGGATATATTTCAAATAGTGTCTCAAACAGTACCAACACTGCAAAGTTAGTTGGTAGTTCTACTTTTTTTTCTCTCTGAATCCGCAGTTTCAACCCGGTAAAATTTTCTGCTTTCCCCGAGTAAAAGTTTTTTCGCACTGTCTGTTCCACACTTTGCTCTATTTTGGGTTAACTTTATTTCAAAACTTGCCCAATCTGTATGCTATGTCTCAGCTAATGAAAAGCTGAGAAACGACTGTAAGAGGCAGAGGAATCCAGATTTCCCCACATTAAACCCCTCTTAGTTGTTATTATAGGGAAAAGCTTGGTAATTTCGTGACATTTTCAAGTTTTTCGATATTTTGTCTTTAAAACGCTTGTGAATAAGGTATTGAAAGAAATTTTGGTACTTTGATTACTGGCTACAATAAATTACTAACATCTTTATCATCTTCACAAGAGTTATATATTTTTACTGTGAACCATTGGATATTCTGTGATAACATTGGTAATTTCGTGATAATAACTTGGTAATTTCGTACGTGAATAATCGCCACGTCGAAGTATTAATAAAAAAAAACTTGTAGCTAACTTGATTTGATTGGATGTAGTATTAATTAATAATAGTGCCCTTAGACTACTAATTGGCATCCACAAATGTGCAGCGTAAAAACCGTAAGCGTATTTTACTCACTAACTGAACGTAATGGCCTATTTATTTAAAAATAATAAATCTATTTACACTTAAGTAAGAACTCCAGGCGGAATACAGTGCTAATACATTGCAACCAAGCTGAAATCCCAATTCAAATTTAGGTTACTTTTAGATTAGCCGACTTATAATTGGCTGCAAAGTAAGAAAAATGACCAAAGAAATTGAATAAATTATAGAATAAGTTCCAGCTACCTAATAACCATTCAATAGTCCTACATTAATTCTGGTCAGGAGGGGATACTGCCCGCATCCTTGCTCCTGTTCCGCCGCCACTAACCAGGAAAACACTGAAACATTGTAGCCTTCAGTATCTTAATGGTAATTGGTTGTACTACGGCGAGAGATTGTATAACGGCATCTAAAATGAGACAAGAAACTCGTGTGTAATGAAGGGAGTGTGCAATACACGTGTTCTTCTTAAGTCATACAAGGCATAAAGCAATGTAATTACCGTTAAAAGGGAAATTCAAAACAGTGAATGGAAAAGTAATTTTGAAAAGAGTCACTTTCAAAAACAACAACAAACAGAAGATTAAAAGGAATTAGATTTGGGTCAAACGGTATGTCCTTAATCTCCAAGTGACAAGGACATTTTTCAACGTGTCTCGTACTTTTGTATATAAGTATTTCACGATGAAAAAAACAAAGAAGAGGACTTCTCTCTCTTTAATGCAGGAAGATTTTATGAAGTGATGATTAAAACCTTTCCTGCTATACTTTACAAAAATACATTATTTTACGAATCAATCCGTATTGAAGAGAAAACTGTTCTTCGTCTCAGCTATTTTCAGTAAAACTCACTCTTGCAATGGAAGCAATGACTGCAAAGGAGAAACACATTCAGAGCTCCGTGAACATTTCTTTAAAACTATATTACAAGTATTTTGGAACCTAAGATTAACTTTCATGTGACATAATATGTTTTTCATATTCGGGACTCCTAAAAGCATCGATTAAAATAAGTAATAAATTGGCTTATACCGGTATGAAAATAAATATTTGAAATGCCATATGAGAGAATTTATAATCATTTTATTTTTTAAGTAAAACATGTGAACTGTTCTAAATTAGTTACAAATATGGCGACAAAAGTAGTCTATGGTCATTCGGTCAGCATTAAAAGGTCACATAATGTAAGCTGAGTCAAGAATACGATGGTTACGAGGGCTCCTCTTAACATGTTAGTCATTGAGATGATCTCTGTTTCCATTAGTGCTCTAAGAACATTGAACAGATTGTGATGATTTCAGTAATAAGTCTGTAGCAAATAACTTAATATAAAAGGTGGGTGACGTCAAGTTCTATGTTCAATTCTTTTTTACATATAAACCCATTCAAGAAGATAGAACAAAAGACATGTGTAGAAAAAAGCACAGCGATGAAAGGAAACTGGAAGCCTTTGAAAAATGGACTTGGAAAACAATTTTTATAAATCTGGGTATAATACGAAGGTAATGATAAGAACTACAGAAAGTACTGTAAAAAATAATGAACTCATTTTACGCTTTTTTGTAGATCCTTTTTCTGCAATGATCTTACTTCTATCCTCACGCTAATACGTAATAAATTTTAGAGCTTCATATTTACAGCACCACGAAAAGTAGAGCTGGTGCGGGATGGTACCGTCAAAGACGTCAACCTTGCTCAATTTAAAATGCATATTCTAAAGTTGTGGAACGGGTGTGCAAGAGACACCTCAAAGGAAGTAGTTTATTTCCAGAAATTGTCTAGAGTAAAGATGGATCGAAATGGGCAAGAGTAACAGCAGTTTTCGTATGAGTAAAAATTATATACGTAATGGCTGCCATCGAATTGTGCAATGACATTCCTTTTTCATTGATTTCAAATAAGGAAGACATTCCTTCAATGTATGTTATTTGAACTCCTGATTTTTGTGCAACCACGTATTACAAAATAGTTCGGCAAATGGAATCTGTCTGAGATATCGACTTAGCACAAAAATTATTATCTATTTTAAAGTCGTTTCATTTCTACACATTTCGTCCCACCTTTACTTCAGAAAATTTCTGGGAATCTCCTACTTCCTTTGCGGAGTCCCTTGCCCGCCCATTGCGGAATTTTGAAATACGCATTTTTGGATAATACAGATTTGACGGTACCATGCCGCATCAGTTCTACTGTTCGTGGTGTTAGAATTATGAAGTATTGAAGTTCATTTGCACACACTTTTGGCAGCCTGTAGCTCCTAAACGCGGCCGAATTTCCACCTGGTTGTATGAATGCGTCTTTTTCCCTTACTTTTTGGTGTGCTACCATTCCACGAACTTTGTTGGTGCATTACGTTACCACCCAGTATATTTTTAATAATTGAATGAAATGTACCCGGTAAAAGTATAGAAAGCTTTGGTTTTCGTTAAATTTGATAACAGTATGACAAGCGATTTTTCACTGTACCCTTGATATAACATAGAAGTGAATGAACTTTCCAAGCACTTAGAGCACTACGAAGTGTAAAGCTATCTGCACTGCTCTCATCCAAACTTCTTTCGATTTTTAAAAATTGTGGAAAGTCGAAACACACTATCACAGTTTGGAAAGCAGAAGGATAAAATAAACTTATTTTTAGCCCAGATATGGCGTCATGGTCTGAACTGGTAGATTTAGCCTAAGTCTGTCGCGTCTGAGAGATAACATTCTTCGGCGATCTACTTTCGGTCCGGAGGCAGGGGTGAGAAAGGACGTGGCCAGGGCTTTACTTCAGGTAAGATGTAACAGCAAGTTCCTGAATATTATACACAGGTAAAAGAATTTTTTTAAATTATTTTTCTTGTCTTCAAACTAATGAAGACTGAAATCTTGCCAGATATCTTCTATTGCCGTAGATTGACTATCGAGCAACCTATGTCAAATTTCAATAAATAAAAAATTCTGTCAGTACGAATGTTAAAGTTAGCATAATTTGGTATAGGGAGGAACGATATTTTAGTTATTCTAACCAACTTTTTTCTATATACATAGTTTCCCACTTCGTGAAAAGTTGCTACTATGGAATGTTAACAATTCTCATCAGTCATCACACCCATTCAGTTTTGATGATAGAAATTGGGAAGCTGCTACTGTTTAACAAAATCGCAGGAGGCAATGTAACATTCTGTGGCTTTCTGCAGAAAGGAATCCAAACAAGACATGAAAGAGTTGTTTCTGCATTGATGAAACACTTGCAGGATGTGGCATAGTAACGAGATTCAAACAGTAAACAGATGGTGTACATAATATCAATATGTGATGTAAGACTTAGCAAGCATAAAGGAAAAAAGTGTGTATGTTACGCTTACACATGTTTTATAACCGCAGCAAACAAACAGCAAGTAACAACAACAGAAGTTATGACTGTGAAGTAATAGGCATTCGGAAGATTTTCTGCTACCTATTTTCCCAGTTGTTCAATTAAAGTCTTCCCAAAGCTCTTCCAGTACAAACGCATTGTTTCATTTCTTATAGAAACCATTTATAAAGTTTGTTTTGCTTATTACTTCACGCTTATTTTCAACTCTTGATTAACGTCTCTACAGATGAAAGGTTAAGTTACTCTTTACAACACATCCACAGCCAGAATCTCCTCTTTTCGAGAGGTATTGATTTTTAAAAAAAAATCCCCCAGAAATAGCAACCGTTTCCTTAGGAACAAACCATGAAGTAAACTGCGTGTTTGGAATCCTCTTTTCATTACAATTTGAAGAGGCAACAATTAACGATAATCCAATTTACATTGTATGATACATGAACAATCTGCAAAGCTTAAAAGTCGTTTAAATATATAGAAATATCTAGAAAAATTTATATTTTGTAAGGCATGGACCTCACAGGGGACCTAGTGCATCTCAAATGTCCGAAGTTCGTCTGAGAAATCCGAATCCATACATAAACAAGCATTGTTGGACTTTGTTCATTCTCTACTAATACGTTTCGAGGATCTTCTAGATTCTCTTCTTCAGGTATTACCTTCATTTTATCTCGTCGGCGGAATTTGAACTCACGGTACTATCCTGTCATAGTAACCACTACACTACAGAAGGTTGGAGTGGGTGCGACATGCCTATAGTTCTCACTAAATAATGTTCCTTTTGATTAGTGGTTCCCAATCTTTCGAAGTACGACGCTAAACCTAATGCAGTTCCTATGCTTGACTTCCATTCGTGTCGCCGATCATCAATTCAATACCATGTAATCAATAATGCTGAGATCACACGATAACATTTTGCCTGACATTTACGTCTAACATAAGTGTTAGGCAAATGTTAACATTCCCGAATGTCACACAAATGCGATGTTCCTATGCATACGATACCACTTCTTTAGTGTTGAATGTTGGCGCTCTTGTAATTCGGTAATAATTTCCAATTTTCCAAAATACATATTGTTCTATAAAAAATAAGCCTTACCTCATCTCGGAAACATCCACTTCTCTGTGATTTAGATATTTTTTGCACGTTAGTTGCTCAATTGGTTACTAAGAGTCTGCATTTTATTTTTGCAGTCTATAGGCTCGGCTTCTGGTCGTTCTTCTTTCAATTCATCACTGATGCTCTTCATTCCAGAGAATCGTTCATGTTTGTTATAGTACGACCGATTTTTGGTATCTTATAAGCAAGGATACCTTTCCCAATTTTCAATTAGCATAATAATGGCTTCTCTGGATCAGTTACCTGCCATGTTGGTTCTTTTCCAAAACACGCGCCTTCTCCGCTTTCACTGGTCATCAGATGACGTGTCACCATGCTGTCTGTCACTTCATTGGCTATGTTAAGTCAACAACAACAACAACAACAACAAAATAGTTCTATTTTTAAAATGTTAGGCATAGCCAATATAAAGGAAGAAGTCTGGACTCTCAACGTAGTTCCTGAGCGCCTCCGCGTAGAGGCGCTGCACGCGCTTTGGACGGATCCTCGCAATAAAGCTGTGTTGGTAAATGGTAACTGGCACTCAATTAATTATTATCTTTATTGCTTTCTGTTCTTTCTCCTCAATATCACTAAAAGCCTAAATAAATAGCCAACAATTCCTAACATGGAAAGATACGTTTTTCCCAAAATACACATTTCTTGTCATTTATTATTCACTTAAAAACTAACTTCTTCCGTTCGCTACGCCAAAAGAACCACTTCGTTTAAAAAGAGCTTAATGGCTAATACTTAAATATCTTTTGAAAGTTTTGAAACGTTTCTGGGCTTCTGTTATTGAAAAAGATTTCTTCAAATGCATACACGTGTAAATATGTATACAAATAAATAAACAACAGAAGAGGAATTTTCTACCTTTTAGGAACTGGAGACCTTTGATAATTTCCTGCTTGATTTGGCGTGTTTTTCAGGGTTTAACTCCTTCCTCATTCCTTTGTATGGAAGAAAAAACGACACTTGATGTAATGGTATACCAGTTTGGGCAATAGATCCATTGTGTGCGCAAGGCTGCAGCCGGGTCCCGTTGACCGAACAACAATTGTCTCAATTCCCTCCACGCAGTCATAAAATATGTCTCCCCACAAACTATCACTTGAGAGTTTCTCCCTAACCACATCCTCAATTCCCAGAAATATTTTTACTAGGTTTTCACACGGATAATTTAAATTAGTCTCACCTCTTTCGAATCCATAGTCTTTAAGTTTTGTGTAGATGGCCAGGTTATGGGTTACATTTGAGTCGCTTCGTAGGGAGCTGATGCAAGAAGCACACTTACTTATTTTACTTGCATGTCTTATTATAATATCCTGCTAATTGGTACACTAGACACTTCTTTGCAATTGATGATGGATTGTCAGGTGTTGTTATTCCGTTCTCCCAGTCTTCGCAATTGATTTCACTTTCTTCAAAACATATTTTTTCTTCTAATTTATTTTCCCTTTAAAAGCCTTTTTTCTACAAGCGCTAATTTGAATTAGACACACTTAATTTATTCTTAAGCCTAATAACACTTCGATTGAGGTTTCTTACTTTCTTTCTTAATAACAATACTTTTTGTTTGACATCATCACAAAGAGTTTTTAGAATTTAGAGGTTTCCTTAAACAATCCAATTTAGAAACAGATTTAGTACAAATCCCTACACAATCTACATTACTTGGGTCAGTGGTCACTTGGGTAGAAGTTCTTTTCTTAGGGGATTTCGTCTTAGTACTTTGGTAAGTTAGGGAAAACATGAGGGACCGAGTTAGGTTTGAGACACCAATTTTTACGAGGAAAATTAACTTTTTCTCCGTTTATTACAAATTCATCGTATTTGATAAGAAACTCTTCGAAGAAATGCGTGTCACAAACACGAGAGGTTGATGTTAGTTTTCTGTCTTTTCGTGGAATAGCTTTTTCCCACTTGAGAAACACATTTTTGTCCCCAGGAGGAAGAAAAAAATGCCTCTTACCGTAAGAGTATCGGTCGTAACCCGATCTGCAGCCTGGCACAAAACACGTCGGCATTGTTGGAGAAACCACAGGAACGCAATAAAACAGTGAAGGTAAACAAAGCACTAAAATCGAACTACACAAAAATGTTAAAAACGCACACAACACTATACTAATAGAAAATAAAGTGTATTAATATGTTTGAAATACAATGTTGACCACTTTCACGTTTTTTTAAACTACAGAAACCACGAATAGCTACAAGATAACATTACGTTCTAGTCAAGAATCCCGGCCAAAACGTGAGCAGCGCTCAAGTTTCCTTTCTCTGCCGTTGCGTCCTCCCACGCCGTGCAAAATCGGGAGAGTGTCCGCACTTCTTCCTTTTTATCACTATGTGTTAGGTAAAAGTGTGACACTTGTGTTAACGTTTGAATTACACACGATCATTTTTATCGAGTGTTACACTGTTTGTCAGACAAACTGTTATCGTGTGATCTGGGCATAAGCGACATTCCCCAATAATAAACTTAGTTTAAATCCATTCGCTCAGTACAGCTTCGTTTGTCATCTATAAACTGAGAACGTTTTGGTCAATATTATTATATTTTTCTCCATATTACGTCATTTGTGATACTGCTACACTGACCTTGGGTGCACTGATCTCCGAAAGTACACATTCTTCGACAAGTATGTGCATTTTCTTTTCTTGCTTCGGTGTAAGTAATCACCTCCTCAAATTTGTTCCTCGTTTCCTGATTTTGAATTTTATTTATAGACTTTTAGCCATCTTTGACACAGGCTGGGGTAAGATAAGGAAAGGAAATTGGTCAGACTTTGTTTGAATGTACAATCCCAGCATTAGACTAAGGAAGAAAATTGGAAAAACCTCAGTCAGGATGGCCGCCCATTGAACCACTGAAGCCAGAAACCGAATGCAAAGCGAACACTCTACCTACTAAGCTACGACCGTTCGGTTCCCATGTCGCGACATACACCTTTATAGCGTTCAAAACACGCACTCTTGTGCACACGTTCTCCACTAAAATGTGTTCCGAAAGTGTTGAATCCAAACAGGAGATTCAATGAAACCCGAGAGTGTATAAATGCGAAACATAAGCCTAACCGAACAGAACAATGTTGAAGATAGACATTTGAACTGAAAGATAACCCTTGCTAATTTCGGTAGCCATGTAGGTTATGGCGTTGGACGTTGACGCTTTGTACCTACTTTCTCGCTAGTCTGCATTACATAAATGTGCAAATATAACGCAAATAAATGTTATAGCGGCAAATAGCACAGTCTTATGGGGTATTGGCCGTGAAGATGAAGAAAACTGTGATAGATGCCTAGGAAGATTTCAGAATAAGTTGTTGCCTACAGGAAGTCAAACGTTTGCCATTTTGTTATATGAACACCTATCATCATCATCATCATCATAACTAGAAAGCTTTGGAAAGGAAGATCAAGATAACAAGTGTTCAACACCCCGTCTATGGTGTTTCTAATGTATTTATAATACACTAATAGAGTCCTAAAAGTACATCAATAGTAAAATCCGTTCTAATAAGGATGCTTCGATCTTGCGGCAACCAGATGCCCATCCGCAACATCCAACGCAGTCACATCCATCTGCTTTCTTGCAGCAAGCAGCACCCACGCTCCGCAACATTGGATCTGCCTTCTCTCGAGTTGTCGATCAATACTAACAACAGCGACTCCAGCAGATGAAATCTCAACTTTCTATCTGGGCAAAAGCACGTCATATTAAAAGTAAAAACAGCACATATACAAAGTAACAGCAGTAGATACCATTTGACAAAACATGCTTTTCCATGCTGTTTTGAATCGTTCTTATTTAAAAGTTTTCAAAAAAGAGTTGATTTGAGTTGAGCGGTGTACTGTCTGATGTCTTTGGAATATTATCCATTTGCAAAAGAAATAAAAGGAACGTAAACACTATTCAATTTCGTTGCGTGACGCTTCAGTCTCGACCAAGCAAGCTTCCTAAAGCGAAAGACCAATCTATTGTTCCTTATGTTTTTAGTCTCATGCATTCAACTTGGTTGAAGTTAGATTTTGAAAGTTAAAATATCTAACGGGCCTGCCAAAGTAATAATAAAATGCTTGCATAGTACTAGAGTGATTACAGATTCGTGTTGTTTTGGCTGAAAAGGTTGAAGAGAACATGAATATCTTCTACACTGTCAACATTTTTCGAAGTAAAAACAATTTTCTGGTATGGTTCTGTAGCGCTTGTCCGTAGCCACAATCCTTTGCCGCTACCACACTCACTAAAAAAAAGTTATCTCAGTTATTAGGGAACGTTTCGCTAAATAGACAGGTCACCTTCATGTGGAAGTGATAATTCATTCTGTTGTAGGTACCGGTTCTAATGTAGCTCAATCGAACATCTTGTGAAATACGACCACTTCTCCCGAAAGCGACTTGTGTCTTTAATGAAACTCGATAATCACACTTAACACGGTTTCCGATCAAAAATTCTATCAATGTACTGCGTCGTTTCGGAGGCCAAACAATCTCTAATCTCGGTTCGGCTTCCTCCTTATTATGGAAATACTTGTCTCTAAAGAGATTTGTTATAAATTAGAAAAGGTAGTAACCCAAAGGTGCAAGGTCCGTGCTATACAGTAGGTGTGTGGTAAGAATTTGTTGTTGTTGTTTTGCATTTGTTGGAGTTCTTAGTGAACAACTCTCGACACGATTCTTTTGTTCATCAGTGCCGGGTGTACCTTTGACACAAAAGCAGCATAGATCTGCTTTGGTTAATCGAGAATTACCGTACTACCCACTCATCGATCATAATACTATTCATATCGTCACCAAACCTACATTGTCTACGCGTATATGTTGTTACAATTTCTATTCTACAAATTTTCACAGAAAGTTATTGCAGTATTAATTTTGAAACTTTATCTAAACCACAATAACAGAAAACTATTTAGAACTAACAATTCTAAAACAATTCATAACATACAGTGTGTTTATGAGCTACACCGACAAACTTCGGTAGGCGATTCCTCACATCAAAACAAGACGAAAATTCCTCTGACATAGATTTGGAGCTACTGGCTGCCGAAAGCGTGGGAAAATGAACTTTAGAGCTTCATACTTCTAGCACCACGAATAGTAGAGCTGATGCGGCATGGTACCGTCAAAGACTTTAAATCTGCACTGTGCAAAAATGCATATTTCAAAATTCCGCAATGGGCGCGCAAGGGATTTCCTAAAGGAATTAGGGGATTTCCAGAAATTCTCTGAAGTAAAGATGGGTCGAAATGAGCATGGAATGGACGGCTCTCCGCCAGGAAACAATAATTCGTTTCTCAAGTAGATTCCAGACACCGAACGATTTTATTGTAAAAAAACGCGTGGTTGCATAACAAGCAGGAGTTGCATAATTTCATCGAACATTCTATTTATTTATTTTTTTTATCAAAGAGATTGAATATCATTGTCCGATTGGATGCTGAGGATGACGTATATGTCACCTTTACTCACACGGGAAGTCGTTTAATTCATGCTCATTTCGATCTAACTCTACTTCAGAAATATTACGAAATCCCTTACTTTCTTTGGGGAATCCCTTGCGCGCCCATTGCGGGATTTTGAAATATGCACTGTTAAATAAAGCAGGTTTAAAATCTTTTAAGGTACTATGCCGCATCAGCTGTACTGTTTGCGGTGTTAGCAATATGAAACTCTAAAGTTCATTTCCCCATGTTTCGGCAGCCTATGCAGACTTCGAAAATTTGTCACAGGAACTTTCGTCTTGTTTTGAGATGAGAAATCACCTGCAGAAGTTTGTCAGTGTAGTTCATAAACATCCTGTATTTAATTATTAGTAGAACTGGAAATTTTTTTGGCAGTCGTAAAGAAGTGCAGTTTTTTAATACTTATTTCTTTTTTTTTGTGGGGGCATTAGGTTTATTTTCTCCGGTTTCAATTTAACCCTTCACGATTACTCTAATACTTTATCATTTTGATTATGTTTTGCACAATTAGCAAATCTTTCTAAATATATAAAATAACTACTAAATTATTCCTGAAACAACCAAATCTTTCTCATATCAAAATAATAATAATAATTATTATTATTATTGTCATCATCATAATCAACATTGAAACTAAATAAATTATAATTAACGTTGAAAATAAGTAAATTAAATTGGGAATAAGTATTTTTTTTAATACTTAAACCGAAAAAAAAACACGTGAAAATCTGGTTATGACTGACCACCAGAATCTCCTCATCATATTTTACACTTCCTTTTTTTGTGGATGTCTGGTAATTCTAGACTTACATGTGGAACTCTATCGCAATTATTCGAAATAGAGTTTCAATTACGGGAAACAGAAGAACTTATTAAGTTGAGCAATGATAACCATTCGAAAAAGGATTAGGAACGAAACAGCGAGGCCATTCCGAATGTCAACCTAAAACTAACTATTACTCGACAATAGCTTGTGATGTAATTGTTTGAACATGTAAATCACGAAAACCACTCTCCTGCAACCAAGCTAGTTTCAACATTATCACCAGTTTCGTAAACCGACTATCCATTTTAAAAGTGGCTAAATAAACCCAGAATTAAGGTAAACGTTGGATCATGACATTTGCTAATTTCGTGATAGTTGGATTTTGAAATGTCACAGGATTACCAAGAATCGTGTAGTTGTAAATACAACAGTTTCATGACAACTAAAAATACCAAGAACATTTTTCTTATTTTGAACGTATTTCGCTTTATTGTTGATGAAAACAAAAACCACGATTTCAACCATAAGCTACTGAATGAGAGACCCATTCAACACTTCGTAACCTTTATTAGTCGGATTTCGATATACCTTAAAGTACGGGAAGTTCAACATTTTAAATGTCTAATATCCAAAAAATCTACATTCAAACCCGTTTAAAATTATTCTTACAGCTCATGTACATTGGTTGATCTGTCAGACAGCGAAACAATGAATAGCTTATCAGCCCCAGAAGTCATCATATACCTTTAAAAATGCCTAGCTTCAGTCAAATCAAGGCATTAGGCATGGTTGACACACGTGGGAAGAGATGCACCTTTATACAACACCATTAAGAATTTGGTGAGCCAATTTCCGTTGGAGACAACCTGACAGTTCTTTCTCACATTCATGGAGGAAACTGTGAAAAGCCAATATGCGGGATTGGCTGATCGAAGATCGATTGTCAGTACCATTGCCAATAAAGTGAGCGTCTCAATAAGATAAGTGGAACATATCTTAGGCAGAAACTTAATATTTATAACGTATGTGTTCCGAAACATTGAACGCAAGATCATAGCAGGTTGTATTGCAATTTTTCCATCTCATACGCGTTCAGATTATGATCATTTTGCTGTCCGATATATGACTGTAGGTGACACACCTGGGACCATTACTAGAGTGACCCGGCCTGACCCGGACATAGATGCCCCAGTGCGAAACTTGACCCGAATGACCTGATTGTCCAGACTGACTCCGTGACTCGGCGACCCAATGATCGAATCTTGACTCAATTGTCGCCATGAACCAATCTTGATCCGATTTTACCTGTTTTTCTTCCTGTTTATTCAATCAATGTGGAATGGTCTTTTGTGGAATACCTTGAGCAGTGAACTTATGTACCTTAAATTACTATGTACTGTACGCCAAAATAGAATTCATTATATACATACTCACATTATTAGCAGAAGAAAGAAAACCATTTACATTGAAATTTATTGTGACTGTTGAAAACATAATTTTCTCCATAAAGGTTAATAAACTAGGAATTTTTGACAAATCAAAACATTCCCAATAACTGTGAAATTTCAACTTTTTTTTTTTTTTTTTTTTTAATACCAGAAAGCCGTTGTAATGGTTCATAACGTTTTGTGAAGTGATACCGCAACAGGAGAATATTTATATATAAAGCTACTCGCTAGTAACAAGATTACATGAGAAGAACAAACGAAATTGTCGGGAAAGCTCACCAGTTTCCTTGCTGCGCCAGGGTCCAAGAATGTGATTATGGATAATAAATGTGATTATCAATTGTATGTACTTGATTACACCTTCCGAATTATATCTAATTTCGAAAGTAAAAAAGGACTAGAAGACATTTTCGATCAAAGAAATCATTCATCGCTCAAAAAATAGCTTTCTCCACGCCTTTTACATACTTCACGAATTAGAAAATTCATGGTGTTATGACTATGATAAAAGTAACGAATTTCTTATTCTGTAAGTTATATCAAGATCCAACCATAGAAGTATGCGTGCTCAGAACTTTTCTTACAGGTCTTATCTTCTTTCTGGTATACAATACACGTTTCGTATTCAATATAGTGTGCAATAGTACGATGTAGTCATTAGCTGTTGTTTTGTTTTTTCCATTCCTTCGAAGTTAGTTTCCTGTTGCATTTTTGTTCTCTCGAATTTCGATAACATCTCTAAATGCGGAATTTCTTCTTCTTCTTCTTATTATTATTATTATTGTTATAATAATAATAATAATAATAATAATAATAATAATAATAATAATAATAATAATAATAATAATAATAATAATGTGAGTCTCTTGTAGAACAATAACGTCATAGACAACAAAGCAACACTGGGCACGTGACATAGATTTCAACCCAGTTCACGCCCAGAGATGGTCGGTCCTCCGGAGGTTAGATCTCACGTGAGGTCGAGTGGTGGTAGAAAGCGAACTCCATGCTGGAGGGTGATGTCGATGGTAAACTCCTTCCTGGAGGAACGACCTGCCTGAGCCTTAGATGTCTAAAGGCCATAAATACAATTCCGTTCTAGAAGGGAGTCGATGACAAACTCCATGCTGCAGGGTGAGGTTGAGGCAAGTCAGATCAAAATATGCATCTATTGTTCACGCCAGTCATTCTGTCATGTTTTAAAGGAGTTCTGAATTTAGGTCAACATGTCTACTTCCACAGGCAGAATAAATGTTATTGGCAAAGACCGTAACCTCAAATGTTATATAGAGTTCTTACATTATCAGCGTGCGCGGCAGCGAGCGCAGCCAAATTCCTAGCCGAGCGGTGCCAAGTACCTTTACAACGAAACACCAAAAAGAGAGCGAACAACAGTTAAATCACCATTTGCACAACACCATTGCTTACTTGCTACTTAAACCAGTACCACTAAATTACTCACGTTTGCTAGGACGAATATCTTCTATAATACTACCAAACCTCAAGACACAGGGTTCATGGGGTGCTGAGTTATAAGTAGAGCTGTGCAACGAGCGGATTTCGAGCGCTCGAAATCCGAAGCCCGAAGCAGTCACGCTCGAAACGTGGGAGACCTGGCAAAAATCCACTTCGAGCAACTTCGAGCGTGAGTAGGTTTCGAGCGCTCGAATTGTTCGAGCGGAGTACCTGCTCGAATTACGTCATCAGATTACATTTTTTTTGTCTTTATCTTCCTGTAACTGGTTAAAGGAGGTTCAATGTTGCCAACTAATCTAATAATAAAAATGGGTTATCTAACAAAAACCTCTGAACTGGAATAGACTATATACGAAACCACGATTTTGAACCATATATACGAGAATTGGTCAAACTAAGGTAAATTCACAATTTTCAACATATCTCAACGAAACTCCGCACAACTTAGTAATTTGACAAGACGAAGAACATAGAGTACGTCCGAAACAAAAAATTGACACATATATACGAGGGTTGGTCAAAATATCGCAAATTCACCATTTTCAACATATCTCAACAGAACTTTACACAGTTTTGCAATTTGACAGGACAAAGAACATAGAGTACGTCGAAAAAAAATTTGACTCACATATACGAGGGTTGGTCAAAATATCTCAAATCCACAACTTTCAACATGTCTTAACAAAACTTTGCACAAGTTAGTAATTTCACAAGACGAAGAACATAGAGTACGCCCAAAACAAAAAAATTGACCCATATATGCGAGGTTTGGTCAAAATATCTCAAATCCACAATTTTCGACATATCTCAACGAAACTCTCCACATCTTCCTAATATGATAAAACAAAGAACATAGAGTACGTCCGAAACAAAAATTTGACACATATATACGAGGGTTGGTCAAAATATCTCAAATACACAATTTTCAACATATCTCAACGAAACTTCGCACAACTTAGCAATTTGACAAGACGAAGAACATAGAGTACGTCCGAAACAAAAATTTGACACATATATACGAGGGTTGGTCAAAATATCGCAAATTCACCATTTTCAACATATTTCAACAGAACTTTGCACAGTTTTGCAATTTGACAGGACAAAGAACATAGAGTAAATCCAAAACAAAAATTTTGACCCACATATACGAGGGTTGGTCAAAATATCTCAAATCCACAACTTTCAACATGTCTTAACAAAACTTTGCACAAGTTAGCAATTTGACAAGACGAAGAACATAGAGTACGTCCGAAACAAAAATTTTGACCCATATATGCGAGGTTTGGTCAAAATATCGCAAATCCACAATTGTCAATATATCTCTACAAAGCTATACGAGAGTTTATCGGAATATCTCAACAACCACATGGACTTGAGAAAATACGCTACTTTCCACCGTACAAACGAAACAAAAGTGTAAAATGTCTCCCGTTCTGACGGCGTACGATAACCAGCTTAATATTACTATAAATCTTGTTGGTTTGTCTATTTACTTACAGTGATCAAAGAATCCTTGGGAAAAACACAATCAACTTTAACACTTTATTTTTTTTGGGGTCCTTCTCCTGGAAGGACATATTATTTCTGCACTTTAACGTGCTTAAATTGTGAACAACTCCTTTACCACCAAACAAACTGGCCGCGTGTTGACAACAGCATGAAGTTTTATACTTTATCACCAGAGGGATATACCATTGCATGAATAAACATCGGTTTGCCCATATGGACCGACATTGATCAATATAGATATCAGTTAACCACATGGATCGATATAATGCCATGACGAATGCTCTATTTTTAATTTAAATTTATTCATTATGAACAAAAAGGTTTGTAAAAATCGATTTATTCTTTGCAATATATAGTTTTAGAAAATAGGTAAATTAATGATACCGATAATCGATGTCGATCCCACATCGATCTACGTGGTCTCAAGTGGGGCCCCTCTCTCGTCCGCATTTACGATGTGGATCGATATGGGTCCCATAACCGACCAACCTGCATGTGCTACTGGGGTATCAAACATTTGTTGAAATATGATTAAAATTAAACGTACTTTTTAACCAATAACTGATAATCAACGAATTAGAACAAAAATTAACATTCAAAACGCGTCTGTGTCCTACTGGAGTGAATTTCTAATTTCAATATTTTAGTCTAGGAATCCAACCCAGAAATCCCGAGAAAAATTCCACAAAATTAAATTATTTTTAACAATTACAATATTTTGCGCTGCCACCATCTTCATTTTTTAATTTAAACACTTTAGCATCGGGATCAAACTCACGACCCCTTGAAAGCCCCGGATATGAAATTTCACAAAAATCGGATAATTTCTAGAAATTAAGACATTTTACACTACAACCATTTTGGATTTCACATTTTAATATTTTTGGTCTCAAATTTGTAATCAGCGTCCCATGAAAGCCCCAAATATAAATTTTCACTAAAATCAAATGTTTTTTAAACAATCAGAATATTTCACGCTCCCTCCTACTTCGATTTGAAAATTCAATATGTTTGGGCTCGGATTCGTAATCAGCGTTTTACGGAACACCCACTTATGAAATGTTACAAAATCTGATAATTTTTAAGAATTTATCACTTTTCGGGTTGCCGCCCTCTTGGATTTCAGATTTCAACATTTTTGAAACAGGAGTCGAACCCGAGCGTCTTGAAAGACCTGGATATAAAATTTCAGGAAAAATCAAAATATTTTAACAATTATCATATTTTGCGCTGCCGCCATATTGGATTTAAAAATTCAACATTTTTAGGCTCGGATTCGTAATCAGCGTTCTTCGAAACACTCACATATGGCATTTAACAGAAATCTGATAATTTTGAACATTTAATACATTCCAAACTGCCGCCATTTTCGGTTTCTCATTGACAACGGAATCGAACGAATATATGATTTTTAACAATTTTGACATTTCGTAAAATTCAACAATTTTAGTTTCGGAATTGAATTCAGCACCGCTTCAAAGTCCCACATATGAAATTTAACGAGAAACTGATGACTTTAGCAATTATGATATTTCGCGCTGTCGCCATCTTGGATTTCAAAATTTTATATTTCTGGCCTCGGAAATGGACTTAAGGCTCCTTCAAGCCCCTCATATAAAATTTCAGGAAATTCTGATGATATTTAACAATTGTGATATTTCGCGCTGCAGCCATCTTGGATTTCAAAATTGAACTTCTCCCCCCTCCTCATCAGACTATTTTTTACAATGATGATGTTTCGCGCTGCCGCAGTCTTGGATTACAGATTTTTACATTTTTAGGCTCGGAATCGTAGTCAGCGTCCCTTGGAGCTCCCAGAAATGTTGGTGTTAAAGTACCTATGGAATCACGATAATAGTTTTTTAGTACTTAATTAATTATCTGTTGTATCAAAGCTATAAAGTTGAAATTATACTATGATCATAATAATAGTATCACAGCTGGCAACATTGTGTACTACGTCCTTTACCAAGATAAATGGAGGGGAAGGGGAAATTACAGGACTTTCGAGCGTTCGAAATAGTTTCGAGCGCTCGAATCCAGGATTTCGAGCAAAAGTGTTCGAACAAATCTGTTCGAGCAGATTTTGCTCGATCATACTCTGCTCGCTCGAAAACGTATTTTTGTGTTTCGACCGCTCGAAATCCGCTCGTTGCACACCTCTAGTTATAAGCCCCCAAAATTAGTTTTTTTCGTGTACTAACCACTCACTGACTGACATAAATGTTTGACATGTTCCCGACTAGCTAGAAATACAAGAATTTGGTATGAAGGTGTATGACCATGAGTAAGTAAAGGAAAAAATCAGACATTTTGAAAAAGTCGCCATGTTGGATCCAAAATGGCCGCCAAACCCATTGATGTATAGAATACACAGCCTAAACCGCTGGGGCTATTGTATTGGAATTTGGTATGGAGGTACAATATCACTAATAGATTAAGAAAATATTTAAAAATTTTCTAAAAGTCGCCATCATGAATCCAAAATGACGGACACTAAAAATCCATTTTCCACACCGTCTGAGCTAGGAACATGAAATTTGGTATGAAGGTTCATGATTACTAGTAGTTTAGGAAAATGTTACAAAATGTTGAAGAAGTCGTCATCCTGGATCCAAAATGGCCGCCAAACCCATTGTTGTATATAATACACAGCCTAAACGGCTGCAGCTAGAAACATCAAATTTAGTATGAATGTACATTATCACTAGTAGGTTACTAAAATATTACACAATGTATTCAAGGACGACCCCTAGGGGGGGCACAATAGCCCCTCAAATTGTAAAATCAATATAGGTCTACATGCATGTTCTGTCGTACTCTCGAATAGCTAAAAATACAAAATTTTACACATGTTTAGCAGAGACACAGGAATTGTACAGAAAATATAACTGTTCTGCAATCTTTTTTTTATTAGCTATATAACTTGTTGCGAAGTGAACATCTTGTGAACGAGATCAAGTTATTTATAGTATAAAATATGAGACGTTATTTTTGTTTTTAGTGAAATATCGTAAACAGTAAATGGCTATAAACGTTTTGTTTGCGCTGTATAATGTGTTAATCAATGAAAATGGTTTCTGGCCATAAACTATATGGTTCGAGCTAAGAAATTAAAAATGAATGAGAGAGAAGAACATGAAGAATAGTAATATACAAACAAAAATAGAGCATAGCAACGAACTTGTATATAGTTCACAGTTTAGTAAACAAACAAACAAATATATAAACAAAATCTACCCCTAAATAGAAAATTATATTTACAAAAAGTTGTGATATCCAAATCCAAAACACTCCGTATTAGAAACGAAGCCAAGTTCATATCCTAAGCGTTACAAAAAGAGAGAGATTTCAGCATATAGAAGTTCTGATATATAAAATTGGCCAAGTTCTTTCCTAATTAGTTCTGATATAGATTTAGCTAAGTTTTAAGAAACAAATGAATTTTAAATTTGATATCAGAACTAATTAGGAAAGAACTTGGCCAATTTTATATATCAGAACTTCTATATGCTGAAATCTCTCTCTTTTTGTACCGCTTAGGATATGAACTTGGCTTCGTTTCTGATACGGAGTGTTTTGGATTCGGATAAAGTTTACACGGTTCGATACGATTATAAGTGAAATATTCTAACGTATAAATATTTTGAATTGAACGGAAAAAGTGAAAATTTAAATATATATGCATGAAACCAAGGTTGATAACGAAGATGCATAAATATGATTTCAGTACGCGATGTGCATGATTTCAAAATATTTATGATGTTTGTCTCATGCTGGAGCAGTTTCTCGTAGGACTGGTCAACACGAAGAAAATAATCTCTTTGTTCATCACACGCATACCACATCTGATGAGAGAGAGAGGTGGGGAAGGAGGGAGAGAAGGAACGAGAGATATGCTTCCAGTCATCACGTGAGGAGCAGAGAACTCGCAGTTCCTCGAAATATGCACAAACACACACATACTAACATATAAGAGACCCATATCCTTTCCCTGACTGAAGATGTGGTAAGTGGAGCACATTCCGTTGAAGGCATTGGAAATAGAAATTCTGATACAAGAACTCATTTATGGGCAGTATAAAGATGAAAGCTTTTGCGAAATAGGAACTGGGCCCAAAACAGTTGCGAGAAACACAATGACACAACATGTTTCGACTCTAATTACTGAGGAGTTTGTCTACTCTTAACCGGATAAACTGCAATGGCTGGCAAACGACATGACTGTTACTAAACGAAGCAAACAATGAAATGACAGAGCACCTGCCTCATTCACTAATCCTAGAAATGGCATGTCTACATTATTCTTTGGCAAAATTTAGGAACTACAGTATTAGGAAACGTGTGTAATTAGATTGTAAAAAATAAATTTAAAAAAAAAACGATGATGTAACGTCATCCTACCTCTGATTCTAGTCAGGATGTATGTATTTTCAACTATGGTACTTTGTAGAACATGTGTGCAAAAAGTATGATTGACTAAATGCATTGCACTATTGGTCAACGTACCGCAGACATCCGCACAGCCCCAAACTCTTACCTGAAGTCATGTATACAGTGTAGTGCTTTAGTTGCCCTAGTCTATGATGAAGACAAGAGGTCTGACGTTATGCAAATTGCCTCTCATTTAATGTTAGATATGTTATAAAAGATAATTTATTTAAGTTCATGTATATTCACGTTTTTTTTTTTTTTAAACATGATGTTAATCTTTATTATGTCCTTACTCAATTACATGTTTCACTCTTCACTTATAGTTGAAAATTTTCCCCACTTTTCACCTGGATTCGAACTCGCGACCTTTGATTTTTTGTCCGACGTCTTATCCACTTGGCTTTGGAGGCTTCGTTAAAGAATCGCACTTCGAATATGTACTTCCTGTACTCATACATGTCATGACATAGACAGAGGGAAAGTTTCATACATGTTACTTTTTTATAACACATGTTATAAACATATAAAATAACAAAAGAAATATGCAATGGAGCTTTATTTTTTACAAAACTTTTTTTGTGCACAGATCTATGAGCACGTGTGCCCACCGAGCGAACGTTGTAACGACAGCTGTTTTTTTTTTTTGTGAAAATTTATAATAGGAATCAGCCGTTTTTTATTTCCCTCAACTGGAAGCGAAATTACGTCATGTGTGTTGGTTATAGTAACAAGCATTGAGCACATGTAGTATGTTTTAATGTTTTATTTATGGTTGGCCTTACGTTATATTTATCCCCAAAATGTTAACAACCGTGCATACGTTTTCGTCACGTCTGTCCCTTCGTTAATTTTTCAACACTAGACCAACAATTGGCCTATCTGGTGTTTTATGGTAGGGCCATGGTGGGAAATTCAATCCACCATGAAACTACGTTGCCGACATAATACTGCCCATTTGCCCAACGAAGCATGTTATTTAGAAACACTAGCAAATCTGAACAATCTTTGCATTTTGTCCAATAATATATAGACGTTTCTCTACCGGTACGTACATACATGTCTGTTAAATTATGTCAATTAAAAGCGGGACAAGTGCCTATTTGCCTGTCTATTTTCTATGAATTTAGTGCCTACTCACTCGAGTTAGAGATATAATGAATTGTATTCTGCCCGGAAGCATTTTAGAGGCAACCGAAAGATCCAGAGCATAATGCACCCATTCCTTTTTGAACAACCTAGCGAAGAGCAAACTTGACTTGTCATTTTTAAGCATTTCTGTAAAAAATATCAATTCCATTATACAGGGTGTCCCATTTTAATCAAACCACTGGAATATTGCAAAGCCCTGAAAGAAAATACAAAAAGTGCGCAGTGGAACATGTATCGACAGAAGGGCAGCCTTTCATGCACAATGGAGTTGTCACATGCGCAGTGTTGCCACCTCAACACAAACAGATTTTTTTTTCAAATGCGATGATGGCTCAATACTTTCGGAGGTGATAGTATGAGTCTTGATACACAAAAATGTTTATATGAACATGGTTCGAATTCTGCTTCGTTTTGGAGGTACAGATACTTTGAATAAGATAAGATAAAATTAATTGTATGGCCGGTACGCTAAGCACTATGGCTTACGCCCGTCCCGATACGGGATACTCTGAATAAGACAGAAAGATTTTTGTAGTCTTATACAACTACGTAATTCCCTACGATTACATCCACAGTTTGCAAACTGCGATATGTGCTTTACGTATGTTGTTTATCATCACTAGGGGATGACAAATACCTAATAATACAACGTAGTGCCATTTGAAAAAAAAACGTTATACTGGGTTGGCAACACTGACATGGTGAAATCGTTTTCAATCCTGATATCCACCACGTTGTTACAAACAAATTTCCACAAACGAAATTTTTATTCAATTCGTCGTTTATGATTTATTTAGAATTATTCATTTTCTTCCCATTGTCAAGAATCACTGTATCTCCAAAACGAAGCAGAATTCGAACCATGTTCATATAAACATTTTTGTTTATCAAGACTCATACTATCACCTCCGAAAGAATTGAACCTTCATCGCATTTGAAAAAATAGTGTTGAGGTGGCAACACTGCGCATGTGACATAGCTCCATTGTGCATGGAAGGCTGCCCCCCTCTGTCGATTCATGTTCCACTGCACACATTTTGTACTTTCTTTCAGAGCTTTGCAATATTTCAGTGATTTCATTAAAATGGGGCCCGTATATACAGGGTGTTTCAGGACCTCTGGTACAAACTTCGGGAGATGAATCCTCATATCAAAACAAGAAAAAAAGTTCATATGAACACGCGCCCTATCATGCGTTGGTTCGGCGCTGGAGGGCCACAAAAACGTGCAAAACTGTATTTTAAGGCAATTTATTTCGAACACTAATACCTGTAGAGCAAGCGGCTCGTCGTTTCGTCAAAGAAATCGGATTTTCTCGTTCAGAAAATGCACATGTCAGAAGTGACGGGAAAGTGCGTGAGGGATTCCCAGATTGAAGTGGGGATTCCCTAAGAAATGCACAGCCAATGTGGGTCGAACAGAGCAAGCAGAAGATGACTCCCTATCAGAGAACACCACCACGTTGATTCCAAGGTGATACCTCAAACAGATGCAAGATGGGGAAGAAGGAAATAATGTTTTGCGTGGTTGCATAATTTCACTCGGGAATCCCTCGCGCATTTTCCAATCACTTCTGACATGTGCATTTTCTGTACGAGTAGGTCCGATTTCTTTGACGAAACGAGGGACCGCAAGCTCTACAGCTATTAGTACTCGAAATAAATCGCCTTGAAATACAGTTCTGGACGTTTGGGGGGCCCTCTAGCGTCGAAACTACGCATGATAGGGAGCGTGATTTTTTTTTTTCTTGTTTTGATATGAGGATTCACCTCCCGAAGTTTGTACCAGAGGTCCTGAAACACCCTGACTCTTCTGGAGGTGATGAGACAAATCCACACGAAGGCTACATGTCAGCTTCGCCTGAGTACATTGGCTAGCTGAGTACATTTCAACCTCTAAAAGCATCCTTAGTATAGCGGCAGAAAAAAAGAAGAAAAAGCAAGTTCAAGCCTAAGAGAAAGTTTGAGCCAAAAAGAAATAATGATCAACTTGTAAATAAGTTTATAAACAAGGAAATAACGATCCACGATGAAAAATTAAAATATTGAACTAACAAGAAAATAAAAATGAATGAAAGTTATATTGCATGTTAACATACCGGTAATTTTTGAAATGATAGGCAGTGTGATATTAGATTGCATCAGACCCTCAACTCCAATGTCTTCCTGAGGTTACGCCATTGCGGAACTGTTGATCTTTCAGTAATTTCATTAAACAAGTAATATATAAGAAGTTTTCTGTTCACTACCAAAGAGGAGAAGGACAACAAACGAAAGAAACGTTTATTATACATTATTATTCTCTTAACACATTTCTTTCAGAACACACGCGCTATAGTACTCCTTTGTTTACCAGGGATGTTCTGTTTACTTAACATGCCGTGTCTCTCCACCTTCATTTGAATAATCTGAATAACAATGTTGTCATTTGAATACTTCCATATACACTGAGCTTTTTTTTTATATATATATAACCAGCTATAAACATACCGAAATTCATAATATTACGTACATAGCTGTTCCTTATGAATACGTTAAAGGCCATTAAATGTTACCGGTAACTATAGCTATAACCTTATAATATTAAAAAAATGTACAATTATCATATTTATGGTCAAGTTGAAGGAATGTGTAAAAGGAGTGTCTGAACGTGAATTTTGAAACTTCTTATACTCAAACCCAGATTTAGGGTTCAAGGCGCCCTGGACACAGTAAAGTTTGGCGCCCCCACTATAACTAAAATACTACGGTAATAACAATGAGCTGAAAATTGCCCCCTCCCCACGCTCGTATTTCGGGATTTACTCTTTGATCTGGCTATCTATACGAGTTTTAACTCGCCTCGCCGATACCTTTCCAGCGATATACAGGGTGGTAAGGTTACGGACCGACAAACTTCGGGAGGTGATAGTACAGTGAAAAATAAAGAAAAAAAGTCCAGGCAACGGGGGGGAAATTCCGAGGCGTTACGGAGCTACAGCGTGCCGAAAGCGTGGGAAAATGAACTTCAGAGCGGATTATTGCGAAGACAAAAAATCGGAGAGTAGGCGGTTGAGAGTAAATTAGAGGAAATCACACCCGGGCTACCCAGAAATGCATATTGGAAAATTCTACAAGCAGGGCGCTAGGGATTCCCCAAAGGAAGTAGGGGATTCCCAGAAAATCTTCCAAGTAAAGATGGGTCGAAAGGACCACAGATGGGATGAGCTGCCAACAGGTAACAATAATTCATTGCCGGCACATCGATATCTCAACGAGAATTAATATTATGACCATTTTTATAAAATAATGCGTGGTTGCATATCA
>JAGDQP010012403.1:0-10039 GCA_022664845.1 Lepisma saccharinum
GTTGATATTGAGTTAACTGAGCGTAAATTTCGTCGAGGAACCAGAAGGGTAGCCAGGAAGAAAATAAAAGAAATACAAAGCAAGGACACGCAGCTAGTAAACTTGCAGACTAAAATCATGAGTTTCGTTGGAACTCTTAATTACCAGACATCCCTTTCGCTGCTGAAGGTTGATGTTCGTAATGTGTCGGAGGAGGCAGTAGCTTGGGATTCCAAATCTCATCTGAAGTTCCCTATTCCTTTTATGGATATGAAAGCTAATGTTCATCTCGGTAAGTTTCTGTAGAATACTTATTTAGTTTACGTATGACATGTTCTTGTTATTTAATAATTCATCATCATGTGCAAAGTGTAAGGTACTCCTCCATTATTCTTGAATCACATACATGGCGTGTACTAATAAGTACGGCAGGCTCGAAATTCAGATTGGAGTATGTTTCCGTTTGTTTTTTATACCTGGTGAGTATTTTAACGCAATATTGTCAAGGATATATTGACGAATTTTGTTACTAATAATATTTGTGTTTATAGTTATTGAGGAAGGCGTGGACGTTAAAATTTGTTTGAATTACTGTTAACGTCCTAAATGTGTTTGTGAACTACTGAAGACGGAAGTTGTTGTTTTTTTTTATTATTTATTTTTGTTGTTGTTGTTGTTAAAATGGACTGCAAACCTCCGATTTAAACTCGGCGATACGCGTACAGAACGCGAATGCTGACCTACCGACTTACCGTGGACGAGCGTAATTTTTAAAAATGGCGTAAGTAATAAAACAAAATGGTATAAGTGTTCAGATATTAAAGAAGATGTGGAGGTGGTTTTGAAGTTAAAATATGAAGAGTGATGGAATAGGAATAGCATTTAGCAGAAGAGTATGTTATTTGGTAAGAACATAGCCATGGTACGGCGTGGCTCAAGTAATGAATTTACCGAGCCTCAATGGTTAAGTGATTACAGTCACCGATTCCTGATAGGACTAGGGAGGCGGCACGGGTTCGAATGCCAGTTCTATTTAGACTAAGGCTTGCCGGGATTTTCCAGTCTCACCAGTTCGATACTAAGATGGTAGCTGCCACATAGGCCGTTCCTTTTACCATGGCAGTAACAAAATAGACGTGAGGGTCGGTAGCCTTAGTGCGCTTTAAAAGCCACAAATTTAGTTTCAGTTTCATATAATGAAGTAATAAAACTTGTATATAAAAAGATCGGAAATGATTAAATGACCGTAGTTCTTTGAATTTGAATTTAAATTTTAAGTTCTTTAGGCAACTTTGACTCAGGCCGAATGGATGATGATGGGATGATTGGTGGAATGAAGAAAGTGGCAGTAAATGGGAGAACCCCGAGAAAACCCACGCACACGGTGTTTGTCCACCACAAAACCTAATGGTACGAGCAGGGTTTGAACCGACGAACCCAAGCACCAGAGGTGAGCGCTCTAACCGTTGAGCCACCGCGACCCAACCGACCGTAGTTCCTGTAGGTCTTTAATGGTTTTATATGAGAAACGAATGATTCCTTTCGTACCCACTTGAAAGTGTGTGCTGGCTACTCTGAGTGTAGCCTCAGAAAAAATAGGCGGAGATGTAAAAAAGAGAAGTTCAAGGTTTAGGTTAACTTTTTTTTTTTTTTTTTTTTTTTAATAGTGCGTGCTAAGTATTGTGAACTGCAGATAGAAACAGGACGGATGGGGTGTGTAAGGTAAAATTTTAATAAGTATTCTATTAGCATTTATTGAAGGAATGGATGGCATGGAGGGAACTGAATCATAACCTTAATGTATACGTTAGAAATCCTCTCGATGTACGTAATTGCACTTCTTTATGGAATAATTTTCGCAAGTACTTTCGCAGTTTAATATGGTTGCATAATCATTCGTATAAAAGGTAAATTTAGGGTTGATGATGCAGACCGTTGTTAGATCTTAGTCAAAGCAACTTGGACTTTTAGTGCAGTGAAAACAAGTTGGCGGACGGTTTTACTGCTACGTATTAGTGCTTACATTTGTTCCTGAAGAAATGAAGTTGCACTAATGAACACATACTACTCGATTAAAAGTAACCCATATATTTCGAGAGTTAATCTCAGTATCGATGACGTAGAGAAATTTGAATGTGAATTTTGAATTTTTATTTATGGTCTTTAGGCGGCTTAGGCTGATAATCGAGGAGACAGCATTTTAAGTGGTCGAACAGGTAACAGATATATAGTTTTTTCTACTTGAATTGTTTTCATAGCAGAATACAATATTTCATTATAAAAATTGTCCTTTGCAGATAAATTTCTACCCAGAATCGTTGATTTGGCTCTTGAATCCAGTGATAGAGGGACGAAGGTGTCTGCGTGTGAATTACTTCACGCAATTGTGCTGTTTATGTTGGGCACAGGTAGGAGATTAAATTTAATAGTTCCTCATATGCGACGTTGTTAGGAACGACGTACCCAAAAAGGATAAGACGAGTTCTTACTGAGGGTAATTTAAATAGTATTTACATGTCATTGAGAGAGTAAGCAGAACTCTCATAACTTCCGTTTGTAATGTGTATTATGCTAACAAGACCTTACCCAAAAAGTCACGGAAATCAAGTTACAGGAAAAAACTTGATTGAATATTAAATGTTGACCTTGTGCTTCTTTGAACATGGCGACCCTTGCAGCTAGAGTCACGTATAAACTTTTTTTTTACGCGGAATACTAAACAAATCGTTACCTTGGAACCAGAAGGTACCATGTCCACTTTTGCTACTTTTCAGAAGAAAAAAAAAGTTTTAAAGTTTGAAGTTCCATTTAAAGTCTGTATAAATTCATTTCATTTCTAGCCACTTGGAGGTAGTTTTGTGAGAGATTATATTTTGGGTTGATGCACTTCAGTACAAGGTGTTTAACTAGTGTTAACTCCATTTTGCCGAAAAGTGGATATAATACAAGCTTGTTCCAAGATAACGAAATGCTGTAATTTGTACTTACTGGCATTAATGAGCAGTCTTCAAATGAGACCAATGCCCGCTTCCATTGTCGCACAAGTGGAGTGCCTAGATATTAAGTTTAAAAAGTTTACTTAGAGATTGAAATAAATATTTAGAAAACAAGAAAAGGAGGACTGGTGATGATGCTTGGCGTGAACATTATCATCTGTAAAAGTGTGGACAGTGGAGGTGGAAAGGACATGGGTGAGAAAACTGAACAAAAGTCAATCATGTTCTCTCACACATTCATTGGTATTCTTGAAGGTAATTTCACTCTCTGATTCTTTATTATAAATTTATCTTACCTGTACTTCCCATAACAAATGGCCACTATTACCCATGTCCTGACTACAGCCTTTTTTACCTCAGCACCATCCTTCTTATCAGTCTATGACAGTTCTACTACTACAACAACATGGCCCTTTCACTAACGACAATTTTTGTTATGTTTTCTTCTTACGTCCCTGTGCTGTGTGTTTGTAAATCCAAGTTACGAGCCGTGCGGTCTATGGCGGTAGGCCAACGACTCGAAGGTCCCGGGTTCGAGTCCCGGCAGGGGCATGGGTGTGGATTTTAATGGCTAAAGGGGGAATCGTGACGGGCCAAAGTCCAAAGTTACTAGACTGGCCCATATAAAAATAAAGTTTACCAGTTTTTTTCCAAGTTACGAGTTATATTAGTGAATTGTTGGATAACCAATATAAACAATGAATGCAGAAGTTATAGCATATCTACGAAATACACACACATTTATTTAAAGTTAATTCGTTTAATTTTATTAATATTTGTGTTATTAAACTTGAAATGAATCGTATTCAGTGTAAATTTTTCACCTTGAAGGTAGCTTTGAGATTTGACTATTATATCATTAATTAAGTATTGCATGAATTTTTATCATGTTCAGTGGGAGATATTAACAATGTTTTCTTTTCATTAAGCCCTAAACTACATTAAGCCCCACGTACTTACACGGATTATTTCGTTTAAAATCCTTTTTCGGGCCTAAAGACCCAATTGCACACATAGCGATTTCAATCAAGATGAAGTAGCAGTTTCCTAGTCCTAATACCACATGATGGCAGGTTTTATAACAGTTCACACCTTGTGCTGCAGATATCAGATGGTCTTAGACGAGAAAAACGAGGCCATGCACTTAATTCTGACACGTAATACTAATTTTCGATGGTGGGAATATAATTGCCAAGGCTTTATAAAGGCTTAATCTTTTAATCTGATTCAGTTTGAGGTTCAGTGTTACTCTGAGATTCCATTTCTTCCTTTGCTTTTGTTAGTTTTTAGACATGACTATAATCTTAGAACTGAAACTACGAGTTACTGTTCTTATGGAATATAATTGTCATTGTTTTCAGTAGTGTGATAATTTTGTTTTATAGGTGTACAGCTTAGAGCACAGGTTACCAAGTCAGGCTTTTCATCAGATCAATTGTCGAAGCTCTTCAAGAAATTGATTTTCCCAATCCTCAAGTTGGCCTGTGATACAGATCAAGTAGTGAGGCAGCTTTTCGAACCATTGGCGTTGCAACTCTGCCATTGGTACTCCAGTAAGCAACATCTTGAAAGTAAAGAGCGTACAATTTTGGTCGAAACTTTGATGGTAAGTAAATAAATATCATAACAAAGAACTTCTGTAGCAAAACAACAAGTCGAACGAGAATAACATTCGACGAGATATGTGGTAACATGCAGTAAAGAAAATAACCCTCAGTCCTTGTTTCCATAATTGCAGCAGACGCTACCGTAACAGGTAGGTCAAGTCTGTCAGCTGGAATGCTTTTCTGGGAACATTAGCGCATTGTTGGATATGTCACATGACATGGTTCTCTTGCTATTTGTTAAAATTGACCTCCATCCAATATGGTGGATTTCAAGATGGCGGATACGTTGATCATGCACTCCAAAATGTAGCCCCTCCCAATCATTCCACATCTTTGTATTAGAATATTTCATTTCCTTGTCGGTTTGTGAACTACAAGGTTGCCTTGAGACTTTTGAATCACCCTGTGCTCAGAAACTTCCTGCAGCGACCTCACTTGCTGATATCTTGTAAATATTAGTTTCAGTCCACCTTTTGGATTTCCTTGTTAACTGTAGAGACTCCATTTTAATTCAATGTTACCAATATATATAACACGGCCAATGGATATCATAGTGCGAAAGCATGTTCTATATGTTAACAGTAGATGAATATATACGTGACAGTCAGAACGTGTGTTAAATCTGCATAACCACATTTACAATTTTTCGAGTGTACAGCATGTATTGACCATTTTCTATAAACATGAGTGTACATATATGGAAAAGCCAGAGAGGAACAATAGTAGGGATGGTCATTTTCGAAAAAAAAATCGTTTTTCGAAAAGAAATTCGCATCGTCTTTATCGTTTTCAAAAAATTATTTTCTCGAAGAAAACTTTTTCGAAAAATTGTGGCCATCCCTAATTGAGACAAACAAATTTCGGGGAATACCCGAATTATCTTACGCCGTAACCAATGTACGTACTTATTGAACGTAATTCGGAACTTTCCCTAAGTTCAATCCATCTTTCATATTTCTTAAAACAGCACGTGTATAAGAAAAAACTGTAACTTTAATTAATACTCAATGCTGCTTCTGCGATTGACTGTTAAATAAGCAAAAACTGCTGACATTCAGCTTCAGCCTACATAGAACTAGAGCTATTTTTATAAGTATAACTACAGAGAAACATTAGCTATATCAAAGTACCGTGAGTTACATCAACTGTATTAAAATAAATATTTTATTCGTGGAACTTTTTTCTTTTTTTGTTTCATCAAAAGTTCTTTTCCTTTTTCGTGATTTTTTTTTTTAATTTTCATCTTCGAATTGTTTCGTTTTTTTTTTCTTTCGAATTTTTTTTTCGTCTTTCGAACAATTTTTCGTTTTTCGAGAAATTTTCCTTTTCCGTTTTTGGAAAAAAAAAATCGTTTTACGATTTGTTTTTCGAAAAAAAAATCGCATCGTCTTTTTCGTTTTCAAAAAATTATTTTTTCGAAAAATCTTTTTCAAAAAATTGTGGCCATCCCTAAACAATAGAAGGTTAAAATTGGATTAAGAAGTACTTACACAAACTAGCCCGAAAAAATATTTTTTTTAGTAAACATGTAGGAAAACATTTTAATTGTTTTGCGTCCTAATGAATTATGTAACATCTAACGGCGGAACGTGTGATCCGAACCACCCTTGGGTTTTAATCCGAGGCAGAGTGCGTTTACATCCCACTAGGATTCTAGGTATTAGAATGCCCTTTACCACTACTTGCAATTACTGAATGGGAAAATTGAAGGAACGACAAGAAATTTAAAAAAAAAAAAAAAAAAACTGAAAATTTTCATAATTATATAATAATTTTCAAAGTTACGAAACTATCGTAATAAGAGTGTAGTTTACATTTCCTGCTAAGCAGTGTGAATGTAATCATTGAGAATGTTCAGTTGGCGTTACGACTACCTTGAGGAAGTGAAATACCTGCCAGTAAAACTATTTGTGAAAATTTTCCAGCTAAACAATGTACAATTTCTTGAGATTCTTAACCTTAATAACCAAGACCTTAATATGCTGAATTCTGCTTGGGATATTTAAGCAATAAGAATATTAAGTTGCCAGCCAGGTTGAAATGGATTAGTAGGGTTTTTCGGAAAATTCTCTACGATACTAGAGCTTGGTATGTAGTATACTGGGGATAAATAGTTGTTCGATTAGTGATTGTTGATGCTGTGACATTTAACTTTCTTGATGTTCCACTGGGAGAAAAGCGTGTTCACTTTTCATTGGAAAGGATATATGTTGATTTTTTGAAATACCGTTCTATCCCCCATCCTCTGAGCGAAACTTACAGAACTTCCAAACTTTAATATTTCGGAGTTTATTTTTATATGACAGAAGAAACTGTGTCCAGTCGAGAGAGAATAACTTTTTGTTCGCAAAATAACTAAAACACTGGTCTATGTTTTCGTTATCTCCCAGTTAGCTTGTAATTGCTTAGACGGTTTACTTGGTTCGTTATTTTTCGTACCTTAATCCGAGGATGGATCCTTGTTGAACTGTAAATGTGTCACGATGGATCTACATTTTAGCGGTAGCCTCAATTTACGAAGCCTTCATGAGGTCTTTTGTTTAGAAATCAAGGCAGTTGTTAATATTTGTGTTAATATAAGACTACTCCCACATTTTCTGATTGCGTTTCCTATACTGATTGTACCCAGCTCACTTTTCAACACAAAAAAATCTTATTTGCGCACAAACAGTACGTTTGTCTGTAGTCTTTGAGATGTGGACGTCCGCCTTGGTTTCCTTCTGGTAGCAGTTTTACCTGTGACTCAATGACTGCTTTCATTCCGTTATACCAATGAGGATGAGGAACTCTCCCAAAATATTCAGTGATTTTTTATTGTGTTAATTAATGAACGTGAATTCCGACAGGATGCAACGTAATTATTACTTCAGTCTCTCTTTTTTATTCCTTTCTTTTTTCTTTTCTTTTTATTTATTTATATTTTCGAATTTTACCTTTTATACTGTCTATCCGATCTGTTCTATTTATACTTTAGCTTATAATTCCATATGCATCACAAACATATCTGTTTCTTTTACAGGATGGAATTTCTTATCCAACCAAGAATCTGTTTGTTTTACAGGAAGGAATTACTCACCCAACCGATAGCGCTGTAAGGGACATATCTGCCAAATGCTTGAGAGAATATGTAGAGTGGTCCATTAGGCAACAGTCGACTCGAAATGACAAATCTTCACCAACAAGTATCGAGGATATATTAAAGAAAATCTACGCCTTTAGTCTTCACCCCTCTCCTTCTAAACGGCTCGGTAAGAATTTGTGTTGTTTGTTTTACTCATTGAGTTACACATTCTCTCAAAAAGACGTGTTTTTTGAATATAATAATTTCTGTTTCTATATACTATCAATCATGAGAACCATGCCTCTTTAAAAGTGAATATTAACTGTATCTGTGATCAAGTCCTTACGTGTAGCATATCAGGAAAGAATAAAAGTTTTGTTTAAAAATAATTAGTTTAAAATTCAGTTTACTCATTTGTCCAAAATTCACTCGTGTATTGTTTCTGTAGGGTGGACCAGGTAAAAGTACCTCCAAATGAAAATCAACAACCGTGCAATAAGTAGCTATAATTGCCCTAACGAATGACTTTTAGTTAGTTTTTGCTTTTAAAGGGCCTTAGATATGTCTTTGCGTGCAACAGGTGCTGAAAGTGAATACGAAGAGACTTGCACGACGAAACATATCTACCACACGTACACGACTTACTTTCTTTCATTCATTCATTTTTTCTTCCTTTCTTTTCTGAATTGCTCACCTCATATCCTCTGGCTTGTCTTCTTCTTTTTTCTTTCAATTATTTAAACATACATATTCAGTAATATTCTCTTAACAGCCTATATACTGTTTAATGCTTCAGTATTGGGCAATTATCGCGTTGAACCAATTTCAAACGTTAACTGCACGAATGAATGAAGCAGTTTCTGGACATTGTGATTTCTAAAAAATTCTGGATATTAGATCATATTGTTGATATCTTGCTTCGTGTCACCTACACTCACATTGGGATAAAGAAGAAAGTGGGAACACCGGTTGATGTACACTATTAAGAGTTTGATTTTCTTTACAGAGACAGTGAATTAATATGTGTATTTAAAAGAACCGAAGTTTAGAACTCACCAGACCTATTAGTGGCAAAGATGTTTTGTGACATTCTCTTGTAAATATCGATGTTGTGAACCACTAAAATAAAGAACGTAAATATGCTGACATCTAAAATGTTATGGCAGTGATCGTCACTTTTGAAATCTTTAATTTAGATTTTTTCGCTATCACATTCAAGATCTTTCAGACTTTATTACTTTCCACCAAGTATTCTTTAACAGCTGCAAGGTAATATAGATTTGTTTTATTTTCTGTTTTCAATAGGTGCTGCTTTTGCCATTAATAATTTGTACAGACTGTTACGTGAGGAGCAACCTATTGTTGAAGAATTTTGGTTGGAGCTTCTGTATCACGTGGTCAAATGTCTCGCTCTTTCGGAAGATGATGATCATGCTCTTGGAACAAAGCAACAAACGACCAAGGCATTGGATCACATTGAACGAGTTCTCAAGGAGAAAGCCGATCACTTTAATAAGGTTGGTCTGTGTTTCTTATTTGTCAAAATTATTCGAATCTGATTTAGCAGATACCCAAATAAACAGGCAAACGTATACTGAATAACAAATAATCGGATATCGAGTAAATGAATATTTGAAAAACGAACAGACGGAAATCATGGAAGAATTGATGTTCGAATTAGAACAAACTATTCTTATTCTTACAAGCTAACCTCTGAACTGAATGTAAGTGAAGAATAGAATCTCAAAAAAGAATATAATCTGTAAACTTATGGCTCTAGCATTCAATATGCCATGTAATTTTAATCATAAAATTATAATCTCATATCGAAAAAAAAACCTCTGCTACCGAAACAAACTCTGAAAACGTACTTTCGGTAAAAACGTCAGGATGACTTGTTTCTTTTAAGATATGACATTATAATTTTTATGATTAAAATTACAAGACACTAAACATGACATATCGAATGCTAGAGGCTTGAGTATGCCATAGTACTAACAAAAAATTTGTAAACAGGCAAAACAGCCAGGTATAATTAAATGTGGGGAGTTGTACTAACTACATATCAAAAGAAACACGTCTATATGATAAATGTACATCTGTCGACGGTGACATGACGTCAACATGCCGACAGTAGACTACAGCACCTTTATTTTTCGTACACATACTTACATAAATTGCTTACGGTTTTATTTGGGTCCAGGAATATCTCCGAAAACGAAATCTAGCAGATCTTGAGGCTTTTCGAAGAACGCACTATCTTCTTTCTCTTGGAAATGGGCGTGGGATAAGTCAAGAAGACATACCTGTTTGTATGTACTAAAACTTCTTTAGTTAAACCATAGTGGATGGTAAAATATTTTCGAAAAATCCACATGTGGAAGAACCACTCCACC
>JAGDQP010012403.1:15039-50426 GCA_022664845.1 Lepisma saccharinum
GTCTTCCTGGAAAGCAAGAATGTTTGTATTTTGAATTTGAATTTCAGTCACAACACCTTATCTAAGTAGGTACGACATTTTGTTTGGAATACTTCAGAATTACATTCTAAGAACCTTGCTTAAAGCTTTTAAACCTTTGACTTTGTCTAGTGGAATTATTTATCAAGTTGTATGATCCGGACATTCGTATATGCAAAAGTACAAGAGCTTTAAAAGTCTGAACAAGCTAAAGGGAAATAAAAATGTAGTTAGTTCCGTAGCATATCATATGTACTGCTTGTACCTGCATATCATGTTGTATGTGTGGTTATTTTCTAAGGTAGATGAACATACTTGATTTAACATATGTACCAGAGAGGATTGCAATGGGTAGGAAGATTTTGTCAAATAAAAATATTCCTCACATTTTTTTTTAAAAAAAATACCTTGTTTTATCACCATGTGTCAACGCAAGTTATTAAGTTTCAAAATTGTTACACGCCATGTTTTTAGAAGCCTCAGTCTCGAATACTGCTTTCACTGGCAATTTTGACCGGTGTTTTTGTTTCCCTGAATCACACCAGGTAAATACGAAGATTGGAACTTGGAACTAAGGCCAGGGATGATACCGGCCTCTTCGTTCTCCTATTTAAGAGGTGTGTTCCGGGTGACTGGCTTTTGGCTGCTAGAAATTCAGGGATGTAAAATTTCATATTCGTAATGTAGCGTCATTCATACTCAAGAAAAGGATAATTATCCTCTGGTAATAGTTGATCTCAGAGTTGCTTTTTTGTGCCGCTTAAAACGTTGAAACTCAATTTCCTAAAACATGGTGAGATACATAAAAAGTATATTTCAACACAATAATTCATTGACTGCCTTACGAAGCTTTCCGCAGGTAGCGAAAAGTAGTTTTTTATTATTATTATTATTATTATTATTATTTCTGGAGGTAAAAATATGTGTTAAAGCTAGTAGTGCGGAATGTTACCGTCGTTAGTTTTAAAATTTAGTATTTAGTAGTTGCATTTTGTATATATGTGTGTTGTAATGTGCCCGTTTCCTTCTTTTCTTTGTAGGCTGTGGTTCTGTCAGTTCGTTTGTTGAACAATACATGACGAAAAATGGTGACAATATTATTTCGGATATTGCTGAAGGCTCCGCAGATAGTAGTGTACCAGGCATATCGCAGAAGGTTACATTGGCTGAAATGAGTGGTTACGGTATTCAGAAAGCATTAACTTGGTTTGGACTGTTACTAAAGGCATTGGAGTTCTATACATGGGTCCTTGAGACCAAGGTCGTGAAGCCGTCTTTGACTTTCCACAAGAAACAGAAAACTAGTGTATTTGCTGCTGTTGAATACTTCATTGTCCATGTAAGCAGAGAAGATATTTTGTCTGTTACAAAGTTGTGCAGTGAAGATAATTCATGCAAGAAGGCTGTGTATACCCCAAGAGAACAAGATAAGTTTAATGAATTAAAGTGTACTGTTATAGTGAGACTGTTTAATTTGCTGACTGCTTTATTAGACAGTCGTGACACAGAAGTCCTTCAGCAGCTACCAAGTTCGTTGTGGAGTGAACATATGTGGAAGCTCATCGTTGATTGTATTTTCCAGCCCACCACTTTAGGTTTCAATATGAAAAATCAAGAAGTTGTGGATAAACTACCTGAAGTGCTCGAAACACTTTTGAAATCTATGAAAGAAAACATTGGTTCTTACAAACTCTTTGGCTTGTATAACTCATTAAACGATTACTACAAAGGAAATTGTGAGATACTGGATAACTTGCAAACAGTTTTCAAGAAAGGTACTACACTGAAACAGAATCTATTTGTTGGAGGGTGTAAAACCCTGCAATTGTCTGGTATTCTGGAAAACGTCTCTGAGGTAAGACAATATAAGAAATGTTCTTTTCTGATATATATATTTCTTTGTGTGTATGTGCACAGCTAGGTCAGTAGATATCAAGTCATTTCAATGATATTTGCATTAAAGTGTGATAAGATCTGTTGTTTTACCTCTGATGAATTTATAACTGTTTTTATATATACCGGTACCGGTACTTAGTCTTTTGGCAAGACATTTGGCTCACCTAACTGTAGGATGTTGTTGCCTCATATATACGATATGAAACACCATTTTAATGCATTTTAGGTCGCCCATACACAATAGTGACAGCACCTGAGCCCAGGCAGTTGTTTTTTTTTAGGGGTTTTATTGGGCTTTTTCGTTTGTTTGTTTTTTCCAAGTTTTAGAAATAAGATTTTAATATATGTAAGTGTAAAGCTATGTACAGACTTCAGTAGCTCAGTCGGTAACAGTGTGTCCCTGCTGTGGAATCGGGAGGTTTGGAGTGGGCCTGTTCTGTGTGGGAGTGACCTCACTTCATGGTTCAACTGGGTTCGGAGCCCAAGCTAATTGTAGATCCCAGGATTCCACTACTCACACGTGGGACTGAGGAAAATGAGGGAGAATCCCACTCGAGATTGTCTCTCCTGATTTGCCTGCGTCTGATTTTTAAAAATATCTTTTTTAAGGCCTTTAGGCAACTTTGGCTCAGGTCAAATGAATGATGATAGGAGAATTGGTGGAATGAAGAAATTTTTCTCACCGGCTGGTATTTCAGTCGCGGTCGCCAGCGCGTGCGATACCATTACGCTATCGCGTTGGCTGACCTTTGGCATCAGTGTCTCTCCATTTATGGTAAGTTTTGCTATGCATCATTGACGTTTTCCTTACAGATTGCAGTAAACAATTACCCCTCCCCCTTCACTACTCTCCTTACGACCCACATAAGTGAATACCATTGAAAGAGTTAAATTTCTGAGGGTCACCTAATTAGCTTATTTTCTGTTTTGAATACTAGATTAATAATAATGATGATAATTAATTTGGTACACTTTTCTTTTCAGGCTAGCTCATTGGTTGGTGCTTCTGAAGGAAGAAGCATTGTAGAGGCGATATTTAATGCTTTGGCTGACACCAGCACTGGTGAAAAGTATGCTGTGGTTCCGCAACCCGTAGCAAGAATGTTTGGCGAAATGCTTCTAAAATTCTCGTTTTTACTCGGTGATCAGGTAGGTTTTGTTTTCAAAATGAATTTGTGAAGTGTTTTTAAAGAGGATAGATTGATATACATATTGTACAGTTCCATTGTTTTGCTTTTTTTTAACGAAAGAGGAAGTAGTGTTGTGATAAAACTCATGTCTTGATTCATTTAGGCATCTTGTCATTTTATGTATGTCATCTGACGGGATAAGAACAAGATAAAACGCTAACCTGATATCAAAGCTAGTAGTGTATCAGGCACTTGTATGGAGCACAATGATAAATCTTTACATAGTGTGGCAGACAGACTATGTAAAGAATATATTTAAAATAATAATAATAAAAAAAACAGACTCACCACACTTAAAAGTTATCGAGTACTTCCTCTGCTCAAGGCATATTTAACCTTGGAGAAAAAAGTGTAGCGAAACACACTATTTTGATGATAATAATGACGTCAGGTACCCAGTCCCTGTAGCCCATGTTTACGATTCAAAATTTCAGAACTGTACTAGCTAGGCAAGAGATTCATATCTTGCTGTCGGGCATCCTGATTGAAGTTTTCCATGGTTTTCCTCAGTTTTAGCAGGTGAATGCTGGTATGTTACGGTGCTTAAGAGGGACCATTATGATTTTGTGAACTTAATTTCTAAAAATGCTTAGGACCGTTCGATAGGGAATCCAAAGAAACCTCGGAAACAGGGATTTTTAGCTGCGAAATCTAAATAGGGTTGGAGAGAAATGACGTCAAAGTTCGGAAAAACCTCCTCCGCTCGGGCACGACAAAAATGTAACTAAAGCCATGGACCACGAACGAAGATGTGTCGGCTTCTTTTCTTTCTTTTTTTTGGAAATTAGGCCGGGATGCGGTTGGAGAGAAGATGTGGGAAGGAAGGCTGTCGGTCAGAGTCTAGTTTGAAGGCACCATGGTAGAGGCGTAGCAGTGAACAAGAAAATTAATCGGATGGCTGAATATAGAATATTCGATAGAACAGCTAAGGAATCGATTTCACAAAATCGTAATGGTCTCTCGTGGGATAGAAAACACTTATAATAATAATCTATGAAAACACACATGATGCAATGGTATACATGCATTTTCAGCCATCCAATAAATTTTCTTGCTGAGTGCTGCGCCTCTGCTGTGGTGCCTTCAAACTAGATTCTGACCGACTGCCTTCCTTCTCTCCAACCGCATCCCGGCCTGACTGCAAAAAAGAAAAGAAGCAGAGACATCTTCGTTTGTGACCCATGCCCTTACTTACATTTTTGTCGTCCCCGAGCGGAGGCTTTTTTTTTTAAACTTTGACATCATAGTTCTCCATCCTTAATCGGGTTCCGCAGATAAAAATCCCTGTTTTCAGGGTTTCTTTCGAATGGTGCTAAGCGTTTCCAGAAATCCAGATAAGCTGCGTGTCTATCCCATAGATTTTTTTTATTTGGCCATGTCTTGATGTCATTTTTAATATATTCTGACTATAGGTTAATGTATCTTTAAAACTGATAATGCTCTAAACGAGGCTATTCGTCTTTTTTTCCCCCCTGCGAATAGTGTAGATTTAAAAATAAAATAAGAAGTAATTAAGTAATGACCTTAGTAGTGGGACCGACAAGGTGAAAAACTGTGCACTTTTTCATAAAAGCATGAAATTTGGCATGACGACTAGACATACCTGTAAGATCATTTTAAGATATTGAGGCACTTTCAAATTGATGTAGGAGTCCCCAAAATCCAAAATGGTGTCCAAGATTTCACAGTTAGTTATTGATTCTAGTATTTGAGAGATTTTCAGAGTTTAAATGTGTTTTACGATATCGAACACAAATCTGACATCCTCTGAACACTGTAGCTAATTTTAAAAATACCCATAAATCATCGAAATTCAAGATGGCGGCCTTTAATTCAAATATCTTTGTTATAGTGAGGCCGATTAGGTGAAAAATTGTGTAGTTTTTACATATTTTCTTTAGTTCATATTGGTTCGTAGTGTCTTCAAATTTTGCAACGTTAATTTAACTCATTTTCCGACGTCATACAAAGATGAAAATTTACACAGCGATGTAAGTCGGGTGATAACACAGTATTCTATTGTTACTTTCATATTTTTATATATTTTAAAATCATATTTTAACATGAACTTCTTTATCCTAAAATAAATACTAGTCAGCATCGATGTTGCGTTTGACTGGTTGCAGAACATTAGCTTGAGAAAAAGTATCCGAACACCGAAATAACTTTTTAAAGATATACTTTTCTTAAACAATTCGCACTAAAAAGTAAAACAAAAGTTTATGTATGACTAAAAAGTAAAGCATGAGGCGCGCCAGTTGAATTTATAAAGTGACTGTACATGAGAGCCCGCCCTATGTTTTTCTTTTTAGTCATTCGTAAACAAAATTATTTTTTACTTTTTAGTACAAATTGTTTAAGAAAAGTACGTCCTTACATTTTTTATTTTTTTCATAAAAAACATGAAATTTTACATACCTATAAGGTCATTTTAAGATATTGAGGCACTTTAAAATAAATATAGGAGTTCCTAAAATCCAAAATGACGTCTACAATTTCATAATACACCGTGATAGCGCTAGGATTGTGGTCGATGTTGTTGAACGCTTTCGAACACTTCCCTATTATGAGCACTGCTTTGAATCAGTTGTTTCCATCATCCTTTTCCTTCCTCGCGCAAGTATTTTATTAGCTTATTCCATAAATAATGTCGTATTTTTGTACCGTGAGGAAAAGAACGATAACTTACCTACAATACTACCGTTAGTTGGGAAAATAGTTTCCGTCGGACTTCACAACACTCTGCCACCTGTCAACCAGTTGTTGAATCGCCCGCTGAAAGAAGTCACCGTTTTGGAGGCAAAGAACTGGCTCACTGTTCGTCACACGTCATCCTCATTTTGCAGTGTTTTCACAGAAAGGTGGTTTTGTAGGCTGCGGAAAAGACCGTAGTCTGTTTGTGCAAGATCTGGTAAAAACCGGATGCGGGGGTTTCTCACATCTACGTTCCTCGACCTTAGCACAGGTCCTTCTTGTCGTGTGTGAGCGCGCGTTATCACCGTGGATGAACACACACTTGCGATTAGCCTTTCTCCACAATGAAGCCTGTAGGCGTTCAAGCTGCTGACAGTAGACATCTGCATTGATGCTCTGGTTACGTGGCAACAGCTCAAAATGGATTATCCCACGGATATCCCACCAAACACTCAACATCACCTTGAAAGGGTGGAGTTCCTGTTTTGGCACAGTTCTTGCACCCCCTCCCCTTTAGGTACCACTGCCGTTTGCGTGTAATGTTATGGTAGAGGACCCAGTTTTCATCCCTTGTCACCATTCTTTCCAAAAATGGCTCAAATCTGTGACGGATGAGCAGGGAACTGCAGATGCCTGCTTCTGTTGAGGCGTTAACGCTTAAGGTACATGGTACGAATACAAGATGCCTCAATATCCAAATTCGTTTTAGTTTCATTAACCCACCACACTTCAATCAAGTGTATTCATTAATAAAGACACTTTAGTTAATGGCCGCCATCTTGGATCTTAAGGATGCTTGGGTAAATGAGGAGGTCAGCATCTGAAGACAACTAAATCTAACCTTAAATATATTTGAATTATTGGCTGCCATCTTGGATTTAAAGAGAACTTTCGTAATCGTTAAAGTTTTACTATTAGTTAAAAGTAGTTAATGATAGAAGGATCTTAATTTCCGTTCAGTACCATAAAATACACCGGATAATCTGAAAATCACTCAAATACTATATGATCAGTAATCGTTTTTTTAAATCTTGGGCGCCATTTTGTATTTCTTTGACTCCTAGATCAATTTCAAAGTACCTCAGTATCTTCAAATGACCTTTTAGGTATGACCATTCATTATGCCGAATTTCATGCTTTTATGAAAAAGTTAAAAATTCTTTGAAATGTTGGCGCTAATCGGCCCCACTATAGTGATATGTTCACTCCTTTCTTGATCAGGATGCATGTAACGGAGAAAGTTTATTACATAGTTGTGTTTTTGTGTCATTTTAGTTCCTGTCTGACTCTCCTGAAGACGTGAAGCTTATTTGGTACTTTCAATAGTAGCAGCCTAATGGTCCATGTTTCATTCCCTTTGTAACTTTTTAAAAATCTTTTCCGTGAAAATTGGGCGAAAGTATTTCTTTGTACAAGCTGTGATTCTACATAATTAAACATTATATAAATATAATAATAACCACTGGCATAAAAGGCCGATAGGCCCTGAGCCTGCCCCAACGCCATCTGTCCGTGTTTGGTGGAACTGCGTCCACCTGAGTAACGGCCGTATGGTCAGCACTGCGCGTACCTAACCACGAACAGGCGTATCAGGGGCTTTCTAGACCGTATGTGGCCGTCACGTCTTTATTCACGTGACTCCCCAATTTGCCTCACGACGCTGGGTGGACGCCGAAAAGTGGGACTCCAGCCGTGGATTGAAGCCGGGACCACGCGGACATGAGTCCAACGCTCTAACCACTAGACTGCGGAGCCCCCAATGTAAACATTAGTAACCTCTTTTTTTTCTACCTTTGCAACACTTCGTGTTGTTCTTTCTGGATCCTCTTCCAGTTGTGTTCGCTTTCTTTCTGGTGTACCTCAAGGTAGTGTTTTGGACCCGCTTCTCTTCGTTCTATAGACGATCTTCCATCTTATGTTTCGTCATCTGAAACCAAAGTTCTTCTTATTGCTGATAACTGTAAATTATTTCGAGAAATCAGATCATTGCAGGATGTTGCTGATCCAAAATTCCATCTCTGACCTTCTGAATTGGTGTAATATGTGGAAATTGAAAATAAATTTATCAAAATCTTCTTTTCTTACAATTTCTTTAAGGCTCAATCCAAATGGACTTTCCCGCCTTTTTTCGTTTGACGTCAATTATTCAAAATTCAGTGCAGGTAATCAAAATGTAACTTTCACAGACCAAAGTTCATGTCATGCTTCAATAATGAGTTCAATTAGCTTTAAGGAAACGTTAGTAATAACTTCAGGATTGTGTGCAGACACTTTTGGGACATTATTCTGCCCCAAAAATGTCTGCACACGATCCTGAGGTTACTAGTAGCATTTCTTTAAAACTAATTGTACCCATTATTGAAGCATGACATGAACTTTGGTATGTGATTTTTTTTTTTCCTGCACTGAATTTTGAATAATTGACGTCAAACGAAAAAGGTGGGAAAACTCATTTGGATTGAGCCTTAAAGAAGAATCAAATCTCATCTACCTATTTTATTGGAGATAATCCTAACGCTAAAGTTTCCTCTCAAAAGGACCTTGGAGTGATATTTGACGAAAAATCTTTGTTTGCTAACCTCTATAACTAACAGTTATATGTGCTTACTTGGTCTTCTCTATAGATTTACTTAAATTAGAGGCCTTCATTCATTATGGATGTTCTACAAAACTGTCATCTCTCTAGAATTGAATATTGCTCCCCAATTTGGAACATAGCTAATATTTATAATCTTCGTACAGCTGTTTCTGTAACTTGATAAATAAATAAAAAAGTTACCAACTCTGTGATACGCACGCACCGTGAACGGCGCATGGGGTATGTGGAGGTAGCGCTACACTTATTCTCGACTTACGGTAAGAAGTGAGGTGGGGTGGTCAGCCCCGCGCTCGACAGCCTTCGCCTTCCCAAAGTGCCCAGTAGTACTAACGGCATTCTGGTATTCAATTTGATAGGACGCTGAGTGCACATCAGAGCTTCAGGCATGAGAACACTGCGATAAATGTTTTTATCATTTTTGTATTGAGTTACATATAAAGTAAAATTCAAATAAAGAAAAGATATGTAGTGCTAAACATAAAAATAACCCTAACATACAATATATTAAAAATACTCATATGGCAGTTATGGGGTCATTAGTAGTCCTAGGAATGTTCTCGATTCGAAACCAGGAATAAGAGTTTACTTTCATTTACCTCTACCTCTCATCCCTAATAATTTGACACTTTTGTACCCTAAGAAAGGGGTTGAAGGACACTGTTTTCCTTTTCTCTGGACAGAGTAATGAGATTCAATGTGGAGACGGACAGAAGGGTTACTCTGCATCCCATAAAATTAAAGTTTTCAGTTTGTATTAGTAAATGTTGTCTTTTTTTTCTGTTTGTTCGTTTTCTTTTGTTCCTGTATTCCTAATGAGAGCACTGGGTTTCATTACAGGCGGAGCACCTGATAGAAATGGTGAATAATGAGACGCTACTGAAATATCCTGGAACACTGACTGTGGTTACTCATGGAAAGCATATGCTGACAATGTTTAAGAAAACAATATTTATGCATTTTCTTAATACACCTGAAATCTCACTTTCTGTACTTCTCGAGAAAGTTATAAAGGGAAACAGTCAACAGTTAGATACCGTTGCATCACTCGTCCAATACTTGTGTAGAGATAAAGCACTAAGAAAAAGGTAAGTTCTGTTTTATATTTTTCATGCTTTGGCTTTTGAAACTAACAAGGACAACGTACAATGTGTCCCTTACCGATTCTGTTCAAATTCGTTAAAAGATAAAGATAAAATTTAATTAATGAGCGGTAATAGCACTATGGTGTTCAAATTCGTGTCATCATGTACTTATCAGGGAGTAAATAATTTTGGTGTGCCGTAAGAAGTTGTTTCAGAGAAAATCTTGCTTCCTTGCTCCATAGGACGTAGTGCGAAGTGCATTTTACTCATGGTCCGTTGTTGTAGCAGAGTGGTTAGGGCGTTTGGCAGACACTCAGCGACTCGCGTGGAAAGTCAGTCAGTCAAAGAGAGTCTCTCTCTATCTCTCTCTCTCCTCTCCTCTCCCCTACTAATGCAGTAATGATAGTAAAATGTATGTAGTGTCTATTCACGCTTATTATTATATGGGTGAATCAAATCAAAGTGAGCCGACCTTCTCCTCGATCGAATGGTTTCGTCCAATCACATGGCAATAGTAGTATGCCCACAAGCAGGAAATGTCAGGAATTTCAAAATTTGTCAGGAAAATGATTAAATATGTGGTCAAAAGTCAGGAAAAAGTACAAAACTACCGCTGCGTCGGGATTTTTTTCCTCAGGGGCTCATGTGTGAAGATGCCAGAACATCCTTTTCACAAAGCTTTGAAGCATATCTCCAGGAGAAGCAAGGAATCGCCAGTCTCTGTGATTTCTATGCTTCCTTTCTTTTAAACAATCAGAAATACTAAAGTGGTAAAGTTGAGTTTGATATTTTCCCACGGAATTGCTACAGTTGACGGTGGTTTCTCAATCAATAGGTCTGCTCTTATTGAAAACGAATGTGAACATAGCACTGAGGAGAGTGCATGATGCTGTTATCAATTGCAAAGGAAAATGCTCACATATGCAAGATCTGCACGGAGGCGATCTGAAGATTATCTAAAAACACAGCGTAGTGCTAAGAAAATAGAAGAGAATAATTCTGAAAAGAAGGAAAAAAGGAAGGTCATGAATGAAATAAAGAAACTGGAAGATGAGCAAAAGAAGTTGAGAGAAAAACCTGAAATGGAGCAAGACGAACTTTCTCAGAAAATCAAACTTTTGCGGAAGTTGCAGAATTAACATCTGTGGACATTGTTGAAGCTTCTGTTTTCCTTCTGGTGATATTGTTTAATTATTGTAATAGTCTAACATTCATTGCTTATATTCATAGAATTTATTCATGTAAGTATGTAGTAGTTGTTAGCATTTTCTTTCGCTTGCCCTAACATAACATGTTCAGGATGGAAAAATGTAAATTTGGGTTATTTTAATCAGTACCTTTGCAAAATATTTTAGTAAAAACTTCGTTCCTGTAATTTTATTGTAATTTGAATTGTAAAGAAGTAATATAATCGTAAAATTTGCTACGCAGGTCAGAGTTGGGCCGCACAGGACAACAGTTGAAAGACGGCTCGAAGTTGAAAGTCCCATCGTTGGGTTCCACATCATTGTAGGCCACATGTCCGCTCTCTAGTACTACTCCTCTGTGTCCATCTCTTCTATAATGTGAACACGCTTCGGCGAAACGTTGCCACTTTTCTTTTGTTTTTGAAGCTTTTGTACATCTGTTTTTGCATCCTAACATGTAAGTACCATTTTCCCTACCTTATTTTACCATCATTTGGTTGACAAAATGACCTTCCCTTAATACCAGTCCCGCACCTGTCCATTTTCTCTCCTACCAGTTCAAAACGCTTTCTTTTCTGTTGTGTTTGTGATGTTATTGTAAAGCTGTCTCAAGAATCTACCATGTAAGTATTCTTTTTTTTTCTACCTGTTTTACCATTATATATATATATTTATCTTCCAGGCAAGGTGATTTGGTGATAAGCACTATACTGGGCTGCTGGAATGAGTTGGAGCAGTGGAGTCGCAATTCATTTGATAAACAGGACCGACTTCTTAATCTTGTTTCAAACCTAATCCTGGTTAAAGGAGATGCCATTGAGAAGAAAACCGCTGTTAAGAACTGGATATTAATGCTAATAGGAGTCGATGAGTATCCATTTGAATTGAAGCAGAAATGCCTCAATACTCTGCCTTGTCTTACTAATAAAGATGATGATGATAACCCAGCTTTAGAGTAAGTATTCTGTTTTAGTGTTTGATTGTTTCAAAATGAAGGTTCCCTAATGGTAGAAATGTTCTAAGTCTCCAGGGAACTTTTTATTTATTTCTTGAAGATTTATTTTATTCACTTGCGTTTTCCCCTTCTCCGAGGAAATTTTAGATCTGAAACAAGTCGTCAGAATTCTTTGAAGGTAACTTCCTTGCGCTAAAAAAGCAAACAATGTTTGTTAGTAAATTCTTCAACATAGCTATTTATCCCCCATAGCTGCTGCGTTGAATATTATTTTTGTGTGTTCTTCCTTTTATTGTGTATCTAAGTGGAAATTATTCGTATTGTTTTCTTTACAGGGAAGCTTTGAACAAACTGAAAAACAAGCATTTCCCTCTAACTTCAAATGATCTGCCAGAGCTTAATTGGCAATATATAGAATATGCAAATGCGTTTGAAATGATCTTAGATTCGATGTCCCTGTCTGGAAGCAGGATTCTGTTGAAATTTGTAGCAGCTGTGACTGTTGTAGAAACCCAGCATAGGATGGAGGACGAAGTTCAGAAACACTTAATTAACTTCATGAAAAGGTAAGGCTGCATGAAGCTACATGAACATGTTCTGTAAGTATGGTATAATTTCTTGTTTCCCCAGGTATAATTTATATGTGTAAAAAATAGTGTCAAGTGAACTATATTCGGCATTAAATGTACGTATACATCCATAAGTGTGCCAAACAGGCCCCGGCGTCCAAGACCTGGAAAGATCGCCTTACTCTGGTGCTGTGCTGTATAAATATTTTCTCTATAATTTTGTATATGTATACTCAGATTCATAGAAAATGTCCTAATAACTTTTGATGCACAGAAAAACGCACAGTGGGCAATGCTAAATGCGAAGGAGATTTAAATCGAATATTTAACTTGTTCAGATGGCTATGTAATTTGCTTCAATGTTGTTAACTTCTTCATTTGGGGGAGGGGGGATATTCGATGAATTTTAGTATACATATATTTTTTTTTTATTTCATGTATTTATTTATTTTTAATTTAATCCATCCAGATACAACCCAATTGCAGCCATTTTACACTAGATATATCGTATACGCTTTTTTTTTTAACTAAAATTGTGAAACTAAAATGTGGGTGCGGACCTACGCGGGTCGTACAAAAAAAAACATGCATTTTTCTGTCATTAATTTTCGATATAAACTGCACTTCATCAGAAAATGGGTATTTCCTCGAAATCAGAGAAGCGGATACAGGGGAAACCTGTTTGGACTGTCTTTTGTTCTTATCTGCTGAGTGGATTGCTGGCGTCGATGTTATGACTGAAGGACACCTGCACGAGAACGTAAAACGCGAACAAAGAATACCCGTAACTTATATTTTCAAGTAGAGGAAACTGTGATTTTTAGGGTGCGGACATTACGCGAGCGTATACGGCATTTAAGAGCAATAACAACAAAGGAAAAATTTGGACGGAATTGGTCTTAGCCTTGCATCATTTTCCTGGTGACCGAAGGAAACCAGAAAAACCTCAGTCAGTAGGCCGGCATCGGGAATCGAACCCCGGTCCTCCGGCAGATTAAATTCCAAATCCTGGAATGCTATTACATATATGTACTTTAACTTTAAAATAAACGTTATTTATACTATAAACTGACGACACGAAGGTTAAAATTATGTTATTCTTGGCTTCGCAACCTCTTTGCGCGTAATGCTTATTTACGTTTATATAAATTCCATCTTAGTTGGAAAGTCGGATGGAAAGAGACCGTTGGGAGGACAATATTAGAAGGGATCTTCGAGAAGTAGGTGATTGTGATTAAAACTGGCTTGATCTTGCCCAGGATAGAATCCTTTGGTGATCGTTTGTTACTGCGGCGATGAACTTGCGAGTTCCGTAAGCCACAGAGTAAGTAATGTGATGACTCACTTTTCAATTCAAATCATATCGTTTCCTTGTATTATTTTGAGATTTTTCACGCATTTTGTTTCCTTTCTTCCTTCGTAGGTTAACCAAGGATTGCCAACTGAAGGCCATCAAAACGATGTACGAAATGTTTCAGAATGAAAACTTCAACCCAGATGCTCGTTTGGGAACTATGCAGCGATTTGTCGTGCCATTGCTAAGAACTGCAGACTCCAGTGTTGTCGAGAATTTTTTCGCGGAAGTAATAAAACCAACAGTGAAACTGTTAGATACTGGGGTTGGATTTGACAGAAGAGACACATTTAGACTTGAGCATCAACTTGTGTCAAACATTGGAGGTTTCGGTTTAATTGAGATATTATTCTCAAGACTTCCTCGAGAGAAAATCATTTCGGAATCAGAAAGTAAAATTTTACGTGGGTTCGGATCTAATGATCTCATTAAACGTTTGTCTGAAGTCTCCAAAAAGCAACTACAGCAACCAGCTTCTGGACAGGATGATGAAACTGTTAAAGAGTTATGTAGAAAATACTTCTGTTCAGTGTATAACACGTTCATTGCGATTGTAAGTAATGTCAAGGATGAAGAGAAGTTCTATTTTGGGTTTCTGTTTAATAACATTCCATGGCAAAAGTTTTTCAATCTTTCGACTTCGTACAAGTTTCCAATTCTCTGTGAGAATATTCCTGAAAAAAGGAAGCGATTTGTTCTGATACGCAGAGGTGCGAGAGAGGTGCAGAAGGAGAGAAGCGGAGGAGAGGTTGTAAATCCATCCCTACAGTACCTTCCTACCCAATACTTATTTAATAGCACGTTGAATGAAGATATAACGCAGTTTGACTTCAGTACTAGTGTTATAAAGAAGATACATATCAGTGACGATGTTGGAGAACCAGTTTCACAAGAACAGGTGCGTAAAGTTTTATTTACTGTATTTTAAGAACTAATTAAAAAGAACGTATTGTGGTTAGAATAATCTAATTGGAGATTAGTGACTACTACATCAATTTTATTGAGCTGCGGCAGTGGCCCAGTTGGTCGAGCGTTTGGAAAGTTCTGAGTTTGAAACCAGCGACCGCTCATCCTCACATGTTCTTTTCCAGAGGTTTGTTCAAGTTACGTGTGGTTAATGCTGGGATAATACCTTGAAACTAGAATATACAGGGTGTTGCAAAATAACACCGACAACCTATCTTACGAGATTCCTAATATGAAAAAAAAAAAGTATATAGACCATCGAGGCTATAGGCTGCCGAAACTGTGGGAAAATGAACTCTAGAGCTTGATATTTCCAATGCCATTAACAGTAGAACTTCGGGAGCAAGGTACCCTCAAAGACTTCAAACCTGCTCTATCCAAAAATATGCAATGGGTTCGCAAGGGATTCGAAATATCAAGTTTTAGACTTAATTTCCTCACACTTTCGGCAGCCTATAGCGCCGAAAAGAAGCAATTGTGCACTCTCGATGGTTGTAATTTTTTTCTTATTTACATGTCAAGAATCTCGTGAGGTAGGTTTGTCGGTGTTAATTTTCAACACCCTGTATATACTATATTTAACACTTACTGCAACTGCCGATGGATAAAAATCAGAAGGAAGACCAAAGAAATCCTGGATGACGCAGTCATTAGGATTGAAAAATATGAGCCAACCGCATAAGTTAGATAAATGGCGTTTTGGGTAAACCACATATGTCTGTAAAAACAATGCTTGAATACATGTTAAACCACATACCGTGGTTAGGTGGTAGTATTTTGAGCGATCTTAGTCGGTTTATCTTTCTGAGATTTTTTCTATAAATTTTTATGTTTTACTGACATATGGGCTAAGTCCTTCTCCGGTCTGAGAGATGATGCCCTCGTCGCCTACGTCTCCTTGAGTTGGAGAGGTTGCGATCAGGATCCCTATTCTGGATCTCATCTTGCTATTCATGTAGTGGCATTAAGGAAATGCCTCGGGGAAAACGCAGGTTGGCCGGCGTAAGCAAGATTGGAACGCTCTGCCATATCTGTTGATCTGTAGGCAATCGCCACTAATGTTGTCAAACCCTTTCTCGTCATTAGTCATTACTGAGGTTTTTCTGAAACCCCTCAGTCCAGCCAATAAATTCCTGCAATACCGTACAAGCTCTCGATGTTGCTTCCCCTTCTCTTTTCGTGTAAGGTAGACTCACCGAGGAATCGAATCCTACAGTTTGAGTTCGTAGCTGTAGCCCATGAATATATATTTAATAAATAAAAAAAATATTTTAATGCTTTCGTGTATTTAGAGCATTATCAAAGTATAACATAAATTTAAATTTCACGTCTCTTTAATGAATTAATTCTTTTTATATATTATTTGGGAAATTAATAGAAATTTTAACCTTCATTGACTGCTGTCTTATGGAGCGCTCTGCAAAAAATTGCTATTGAAAAGATTTAAAACTGTCATATATTTAATTAATTTTTTAAAATGTATAATACATGACTAAAAGTTACTGTCCTCTGCACTTATTTATCTTTGTATGATTGTAATTTCAGGGTGTACATCAGATGGAAGTTACGTTGGAAGATGATCCGATAAATAACCATGAATGCATGGCAATAGTCTGTGGACTACTAAAGCACATGGTGGAAAACATCTTACCGAAACCTGAGGGAACGGTAGGTATTTATTTGAAGTATTTGTTACACATTCAGTATTCACTAGAGAATTGTCATTCCGTTTCTTTCACTAATGTAACTGAAGAAAGCGCTTCCAATTCACTTTTGGGGCGAACGATCCCAGGTTCGATGCCTTAATTTTGGTTTTGATCCAGCGTTATGATGTAAAATTTGCAGGTACTTGAATTAACAAGTATCGAAATTCGGTCTCGAAGTGTGCAAGATGGTGGTAGGAATTCTATCTCTACCTACGCAACCCCTTTGAACGAAAGCCATTTGACAACTCCAAGTCTTGTGTGGGCTGTCGGACCATTTTTTTAAGAAAGAAAGAAGAAAAAAAAACATCAGCAAGAACCGTAACATAGTTTTTTTTAGGTATTTATTGCGATAACGCCGTAAGGTATAGCGATAAGACACGAATTGGAATATGTAAACCAAGGATAAAAATGATCGCGCCCAGTATACTTTTTCTTGTCCGATTCCCAGGCGAAAACAGTCTTCTAAATTTTCCATTGATCCGTAGTTTTCGAGTAATTAAAGACTGAAGAATGTCAGACTTTATTTCCTAACCAGGATGTCCAGCAGTCTGGAAAAAATTTAGTTGGACAGAGAAAGGTAATGGAATAGTCAGGGAATTATAGAATTTGTCCGTGTTCTACCCAATTTGTGGATGTTCCTGCCCACGGAGCTAAGAAGAGAAGGGTGTTTTTTACTCATGCTTGCAGGATTTTGTGTTCAAGCTTCTGCATCGGTCACCCCTGAATTTTAACCCAACCAAAGTTATTTCATACGTTACCCGTGCTGTTGCGTGTGGAAAGTAAAATTAAGCTTATTTTTCTCTCTCTTCTTTTAAATAAGTGTGTCGTCTACAATCTGGAAAAATGTAATTTTAGTCTGGAATACGGAAAATGCAGGGTGTGTTTTACTGCTCACTGTACACCCTGGTAACGTTATCTAACAGATACGGAAAGTTCCTTTGATTTGATGAAAATTCGTAGCTCTAAATGCCTCACATTTCAGTTCCTTTTAGGGAATAATTTACGCTTACCATAATATACTCAAAATACATTGAAATTGGTCAATAGATTCAAATGATTGGGTTAGTAGTACGTTGATCAAACTTCGCGTTTCGCTGTACTTGTGAGAACATTTTCAGCACTGAGACAGAAGACGAGTGTATAAAGCACTCGCTTTCCTCATTTCAGGAGCTGGGTTCGACCTCCCTGGGAAAAGAAACACTTAATCGGCCTCTTCCTGTTCGCCCAAATAATTTGTAGAGACTCTTAGCTGAAAAGAAATAAGTCCTATATTCCTTGTTTTTCCTTTTCTTATTTCAGTCTCCTCCGTTACCTCGAGTTATGAACACACTGAAAGAAGTTATCAGAAACAGGGACACACACAAGAACGTCCGAGTATTTCTTGTCAAGCTGATTCTCAATATGCAAGATATATTTCGTCCTTTTGACAAGCATTTCCTGACGCCCATCATGCAAGTCATTGTTGATAAATGTTTTGGAGAGGATATTAACTACGCTGTGGCAGATATTGTAAGTATGCAAGGGAAGTGCAAGGGGTCGTACTCTTTTTTTTAAGAAGTAAAAATGCCAGTAAGCACATAAATTTATGCAAACTATAAAGTAATGTTCAAAATATATTACTTGTATTTTGCGGGTTCTTTTATGGAATGTTAGGGACTTAATTCAGTAGCATTTCGTGTGCTTGGTGCAGACTTCTTCAGACTGCGAATGTTGAACAAGACGTTAGAAATAGACAAAGAAACGAGTAAAAAGAAAACCGTACACTAATTAACTCTTTTCTTTCGTCTGTTTCTAAGTTCTTGTTTAGTGTTCTCAGCCCTTAGAAGTCTGCAGCGAGCAGACGAACCGTTACTGAAAAATGAAAGTTTCTAACATTCTACAATTGGACCACTAACACCCACAGTAAGTAATATATCTTGAATTTGGCTCCCATGTCGCAGTGTCGGTTAGTAAAGTAACGTAGTTTTTATCTTATTCCTCGATGTAAACCATTCAAGGGAATATTGGTGAAACTGTCAGTTCCAAATCATGTATTTCCGCAATAAAAGTGTATTATAGCGATATGTGTAATTGGAAGAATAAGCGTAAAATGAATGTATAATATCGGAATTTTAAGGTCTTTAAGTATTGTCACTTATAATGAGTTCTTAATAGCTTTAGCAAACATCATGCTTAAGTGCTGTGTTGTCCTAAATTGTTGCTCATTGATACAGGTCAAATTACGCTTCTCTGTACAAAAAGAAAGACAGTTCAATTAATAATTCTTGGTTCAAGTTAATTAGCAGCACAAATTATCTTATGAAAACGTAGTTGCGAAACTTACTAATTTTCTATAGTGTTTCTGAAGTTCGTGTGCTCCTATCTCAAGATTTCACTATGTAAATATCCTTTTTTTCTACCTTGTTTGCCATCTTACTTATTATTATTTCAAAATATAAGACATACATCACCTTTTCATTGGTGTTTAACGACAGTAAAAACAAATCAATATTTCTTTTCTTGGACTTCGCGTGCTCTCTTTTGGTGTACAATTCTTTCGTCCAAATCAACTAGTCACGTTTAAAAATGTTATTAGTTTGCTATTACACTAAAACCTCGTTTATGCGGAATTCTGGTTTATTCGGATCGATCTTCGAAAATCAGTTTCAAATTCCTGAACATCATTTGATCGTCTCTGATTAAATTTCCGCAGTGTAAATGTGCAGTGTTGTTACTGTATTTCCCTTAACGTATTAAAATAAATTTTGTCTTTTTTTAAAATAAACCATTTTGTTACTTATTTCTGTATTTGCAGGCGCGTATAACATGAAAAAAATCGTAAAGCTGGTTTTCTCCAGAAAGAGTCCGGTTCCATCAAATCCGGGTAAATGAGGTTTTAGGGTATTTTATTGGAGCAGTTACGTTAATGATCCACGATCAGATTACAGCGGTCACTAGCAAATGACTTGACATTGATGGCAGCTATATCTAATAACTGGTGGAGTTCTTATGGAACAGAGCTGGTACTGTACAAAAGTGTGCGAATGAAGTGACAGCTTTGACGCCTAGTTGGAAACGCACCTTAACAACACAACATAGGGATCGACTGAGGTCACGCGTCTAACGTCATAAACTCTGTATATATCCAGCAGACAGGCTGGGGTACCCAGATAGTCAGCAGGCAGTGTATTATTGAACAGGGTCGTATGAAAGTGCACCATGGAGAACACACAATTGCGAGTGATTTTCCTTTATGAATTCAAAATGGGGCATTCTGCACAGCAAGCCGCACAAAACATTAAGAGTGTATTTGGGATAGGAATGGCGAATGAATGCACAATTCGCCGTTGGTTTGTCAAATTTCGTTCCGGTGACACAACATTAAAAATGACCCCCTTGGAGGCGGACCTTCAGAAAAGTGTTCGTGGCATTGCAGACGAGTTAGGCATACTCCATATCACTGTCAGTTGACGGCTCCGTTCGATCGGTAAGGTAAAAAAATTGGACTCATGGGCACCAGATGAGTTGACACTGGCCAATAAGAATCGTCGTCTGGAGGTGTGCAGCTCTCTGAGTGTAAGCAATAAGCGGGAAGGTTTCTTCCATTGGATTGTTACTTCAGATGAAAAATGGATCTGCTTTGACAATCGTAAACGATCAGGACAATGGTTGGACCATGATCAACGTCCAGGATGGTGCCCTAAACCACTTCTCGACCCACGGAACGTGTTGTTGCTGGTATGGTGGGAGTGATCCATCATGTCTTTCTCAGGCGAGGTGAAACCATCACTGCAGATCGTGACAGTGCTGAACACCATGAAATTCACCGCAAACTTGTCCGCAAGCATTCAGCAATGGGCAGCAGACATGGTGTCCTCATGTTGCATCACAATGCCTGCCCGCGCAAAGAACGGTGCAGGCTCTCCATGAGTTGCAGTATGAAACCCTTCCTCCCCGCCGTATTCCTCCGATCTCTCTCCCACTGGGTACCACCTCTTCTGGCATCTCGGATCACTTCTTGGCAGGGAAGGCGATCTCTGATGATCGGGAGCAACATGCAGTTGAGGATTTCTTCGCATCGCAGTCTCGAGACTCCAGTCGTTGACTGATCGATCGATGCAGACGGCGACTGTGTATATTAACCGGTTAATGTTTTCATTGTTTGGCCTTACATGACGCACCTGGGTTGGACATTTCATTCGCACCAACCCAATAGACAAGTAGGTTGCAGAGAGCTTATCGGTTTGAGGTGCACGAACTGATTCAGTTAATCTGAACATAACTTCGGAGCTGCGATAAATGTATCCAGATCTTGGTCGGAGGTAAAGGTTCTGGCCATCGCTCATATTGATAATAAAATTCAGTTAAATAGCAGCAAATTCATGTAAAATTTATGTGTGTGTAACCTTTTTTTCTCCCTTGATTCATCATTAATACTTATTACGGTACAAAACAACAACAGACTGAAGGATAAAAATAGTTACCTTCTGATGACATCAGTTTCGTTTACTCTGCAGATATCTATGCTGTTATCTTGGCATGAATTAGCAGTTCCATCATCCGAATCAATTACTGAGAAGGAACTTGCTTGTGAGATTTTGTCTTTCTTAATGGCAAACGCTGCACATCACAGAAACGAGGTATTCAGGCATAATCTGGACATCGTGAAGTAAGTAGGATATTTTTCTTTCTGTTTTTATAATTACAGACTTTACACATTTTTAGAAAATTATAGTCATAAAAGAAATTGAGCATTTCTGCGTTCCGATTTTGGTGTGAATAGCATCACAAACCGATTAATTTGTTCTGATAGCTTGGTGAATATCAGAGTAGGTATGAATACACTCTTTGCTGATCTTTCGCCACGAATGGTTGGGTGTTCACCAACTGTGTAAGTGGTAACAATATACTACGGAAATAAATTTTTCCTCATTGACAGTCATTATATGGTGGAGGAAATTACTTGTTTTGAAGGCATAATCATTCGTTCTTCTGTAATTTAGTTCCCAGATTCCGCCGCGGACCTCAAATCGGTAATGAGAGGTGTGTTAATTCTAACCTTGCACCTGGCTTTTCCAAGGTTTCCTTTAATTTCACCGAGCGACTGCCGGGATTTACCTAAAACTTCCTTGCCTGCTGCCTTCTCTACCGTTGCCGCCTGGAAGAGTGACGGGCTTAGGCCATAGCTGCCTGTTGATCCCATAAATGCAAATGTATGTTTTTAAACATAACTTTTTCGCCTAATTACCAGCTGCGGCCTAAGCTCATCAGAAGTCGGGACCATGACGTATCTCGGCGAACACTCGAAAGAGGGCGTGGGGAAGCTAACAATTTGTGGCAAGTACATGTTTGACACTTGGTTCAATTAGGGGCCGCGGTGGCTTAATTGGTAGAGCACTCACCTTTAATGCTAGGGATCGTAGGATCGATCCCTGCTCATGCCATGTGGGTTTTGTGGTGGACAAACACCGTATGCGTGTGTTTTCTCGGGGTTCTCCCCTGTCCTCGCACTTTGTTCATTCAACCAATTCATACCATCATCATCCATACGGCCTGAGCCAAAGTTGCCTAAAGATCTTAAAACTAAATTAAAATCCAAAACTTGGTTCCATTGCGTAAGTTTTAAATTGATATTGGTCTTGTTAACGTGTATATGTGAATACTTGCACAGTAAGCAGTGTCTTGTCAATCCGTATGGTTTTGTTTTGTCGTATGTACATTTTTTGTATATCGATTTGTATCTGTTAAATTGATTTAAAAATTTCGCTAACGTGTGCAGTAAATATCATCTATACAGATGAGAAGGCGTGTTTTCAAGGGTAAGGTAACCCGCTCTCGCATGGTCGGTGTAACTCCTTAAAACATACTAAACTTCACAGTACATTAATGTAAATTCCGCTATGCTCTGTCTTTGGACAAAAATATATATATATATATTGATCTTTCTCTATAATTAGATTCTTAATCGCAGAGCAGGTTCGTGTCATGCTGTTGGCCATCCTGATCTGGTTGCGGTTTGCCTGTTTTACCAGGCGAATTCTGGGATGTTACTTAGATCAAGGCTTTGGTCGTTACCTTCCAATTTTCACGCCGAAAGAGCTAGTCCAGGAACACCGTCACATCAACTTGAGACGGACTTAAATCTCCCACTTCAGTCCGTAACTGCGAAATACATTAAAAATGTGCCTGATTGTCTTTCTGATTTTTTTAAATCTTGAATTTTTTTATGGCCGTTAGGCTTCTCGGGCTGAGGATGTAGATGATGATGTTGGAAGGCCAGGGACTAGTTTGTAGGTACTATTTCGGCATTTGCCTGGTATGACTTGGAAAAACCTCAGTCAGGATGGGCGGCCACTGGGATCGTTCCCAGGATTTTCTGATTACTAAGGCAACGCTCTACCAACTGAGCTACGGTGCTCGATCCTGATAGTCTTTCGGAAATATTATCTAATCTTACGAGTTTATTTGTTATTGAAGAGATGATGTGAAAGTACAGGCGTACTATTTCTTTGGAATTACAATAACTAAATGTTTTAATCCAATGATATAATGTACGCAACTGAGTTTGTAGATGAGATATGTTTTTAAATGTTTTCTTCGTTCGTCTGTTTGATGTTATATTTGCTCAAGTCACGAAGTTTCAATTACTGTGTAGAAAATTGGAGTTCGTACAGTATTTCAATCTTTATGAGTACAAAGAACAAAATAAAAAATCAAGATATGAACGCAATCAGAATACCATGATTTCTCTCAGTTTAGATATACTGTCAGTTTTACTAAACCAATGCTACGGAAAAATATGTGTTCGCAGTTTTTCTCGACAATCATAGATAATAAGTAAACATGTAAAGATGTATTAGTGATCCTTTTGTTATTAGCTTTAATAACTTAGATATGCTTACTTTAGGGCTTTGCTTGAAGTATGGAAGTCATGTTTGGAGATTCCTCATCAACTTTTGTTCGATAAGATACGGGTAAATATGGATGACAGTCGTGAAATTGGAATACAGCTTGTTGCCGTCGTCATTGCAAATCAACTTGAACCGTGGAGCAGCACAGGCAAAAACAGGTGAGTGTTTTGTAACACCTTTGCTACGACGTTCGTAATTGTTTAGGGTATGTACTGCCTGAATTGTGTAAACGATTTTGCCAGGTGTAAAGTTTTATTTCTTTTTTCATATTTAGTAGTGTAGGGGTTTAGGTAGCTATTGACGAATTTATGAATCGAGTTAGGGGTGCGGACTTAAATGAGTTTGAATCCTGCCGAGTAAAGTTTCCTTCATTTCAAGAGTTTTCGTTCATTTCCACCGGATTGTGCGGGAATAATAAGTCGAAATTTTCTGGCTGCATCTTTCTAATCTCTTTTCCTGCGAATTCTGTTAGCGGAAATACACAAAACCTTGGATTCGAGACTTCAGAACTAGTAAGTTAAATTAGCAAGATTTGATGATCATGAAAATACACGAAGACCTCCTTTTGGATACGTAGCTAGAAATGAATCTTACAATATTTCACTCGATTCAGTGGAAAGAGTAAAACTTGGACTGCATTGAAACTACCACAGATAGGAGTCAAAGATAGTTAGTGGTAAACTGTGCATTTGGTAGGAGTTCACGTGTATCGTTGTGCGTAACTTTCTGACATCATCAGTTAACGGGCTTGCATGTAAACAAACATGGCACATGAACTGCATATTCAATTTTCTGTCAGTTCTAAAACAGCAACTTTGTATCGTTTTTTCCAAAACAGATTTCTAGGTCCATTTATAGCGTAGCTAATAAAAAGCTACCTTATAATTCCGTTTTCTGTCCGCATTAAAAATAAACAAACACAAAAAAACACTACGGGAACCACAAGGTGTAGAGAGGTGTTTGAGGTGTCATTGAAAAAGTCTTCTGCAAACCTTTATTTATTTACAAATTCAATTTTTCAGATTGGTTCTATATAGTTGTACTTATCCGCTTCAGAATTGACATAAACATAATTCAACACAATCGAAAGATACTGTGGGTGTTCCAATTTCTAAGCATGTCAGTTGCCAATAATCCCAATTCCTAAGCATGTCAGTTGTCAATAATCCCAAGCTATTTTCTTTAAAATTCACGTTTTCAAATTGCTTTCATTATGTTGGACGTATCAACACCAGACTTGGCATAAACATTATTTGACACAAGAGATATACTCAGTGGATGTCCCCATCTCGTAGCACCCTAACAGCCAGTGATGCAAACATATTTTAAGAATTCAGTTTTTTTTTTTTTAAATTGATTTCATACCGTTTTACATATCCACACCAAACTTAGCATAAACGTTATTCGACACAATAGAATAACGTAACGTTCTGCTGTTTACAGCGTGACGTTTAGGTAGAGTCAAGTAGATACACGTGATTTGTGGCCTTTTGCCCATCACCAGTTTTATTATAAAATAAATATACGTCCTATAAGTTAACATAAAGAGCGTCCCATACCAGAGTATTTTTACAAGATTTGTTGAGTTACAGAATAACTCTTTATGGTTTCTTCTTGGGTGGAATGCCTCGTAGAAGTGAGCTAGGATAGTCAGCTAATTGTGTGCCAGTCCGACAGCTAATTGTGTGCGTAAGGAAGACACCAGTCCGACAGCTAACTGTGTATGCAGAAGAAGGTAGAGGAGAGAGTTGACTACCCAGGCGAGTGATAAATTATAAGGTTGCGTCGGGGTGGTTTTATAGTCCTCCTTCGGTGTAGTCCTCCATGATCCTCCTCCAATGATGGTGGCTCCGTATGTTGATTCTTTGATGAACCTCGTGTTGTTGTCTGCTTGTTTGTGTAGCACTGTTTATTTATATTGCGTCACTTACTTTACACATGTTTACTATTTGTAGTACTCACGTTACTATAAAGCTTACGCTGCGAATGTGAAACTCGTGCTCAAGCACGTGGAATATTACAATAATATTGTGGTGTTCCTGTCCCTTAATACCCAAGTTTTCAGTATTGCGAACTGTTTTCAAAAAAAAATTATAGATGGGTGTCTGATATGCTTTCGATGGTCCCTCGGAGCCTTTGCACAATCGCAGCACAGTTTGTTTCTTTTTAAAGATTATTTACAATGTAGGTTCGAAGTAATCGCTTGCTTTTAGTCTTTTAGTTCGAGGTTTATATATATATAACTAGTACAAAGGAAAGCCGGTAGGGCAATTTAAGACAAATGAAGGAGAAAAGAAGGATAATACTTACAGCTTATTTCGCATTAGATCACACACATTCACATATACACATAAAAATATGTATGTTTTTATGTGAATATGTGTGATCTAATGCGAAATAAGCTGTAAGTATTATCCTTCATTTGTCTTAAATGTACCCTATATATATAATTCACCGCTAGTATAATTTAAGACATTGAAATATTAAATATCTCTGTGTATTATTTTGTTGTTCGGGAAATTAGAAACTTATACATATTTTATATGTGAGCTCGGAGAAGGAAATGACTAACCAGACCTTTTTTTTTTTCAGTTTTCTTCATGCGCTTGTTAAGTGCTTGGAAAGTGATACACGTGACGTGTATTCACCTTGTGCTGAAGTTATTGGCATGATTTTAAAGTAAGTATATCATTCATATAAATCATGTGCAATTCGACCTTCTGTGTGATTAGAATATGTGAAATGTGAAGAGAGAGGAAAGGAATTGTACTTACGTCGTATCTTGACGAAGATCACGTGCACAATTACACACTTAACAATATACACTATAAAGTCACTTAAAATTGTCGGTATCAGCCATCCTCAGTTGTAGAGAAGAAGAAAGTTCACTGAACACACGTGCAAAACTGGACGAGATAGAAAAACAAAATGGTGGACATCCACATCAAAATGACAACGTTCTGCGCGTGCGCAAGCACTGATGGGAAACGGGTTTTGTGTTGAAAATTTAGCTGAGTACAATCTGAGTACACTTTCCTGACTACGTTTTTCCTTACTGAGTCCCAGTTTTTATTATTATTAATTGTACCCAGTTCAATTTTCAACACAAAACACTTTTCCCATCAGTACTTGCGCACGCGCAGAACATTGTCAATTATTTTTGATGTGCACGTCCGCTATCTTGTTTTTCTATCCTTTTAAATTATGCACGCGTGTTCAGTGAACTTCTTGTCTGCAACTGAAGACGGTTGAAGCCGAAAATTAAATGACGTTATAGTGTATATTGTTAAGTGTGTATTGGGTACGTGATCTTCATCAAGATACGGCGTAAGTTCAATTCCTTTACTGTCTCTCCTCCTCAAAGTTCACCTATTATATTGCCTATCCGGCCTTCTTCTATATGTACTTTGCATTTATTCATTACTAATATTATTTATTATAAAAGTTAACATGTTTATTCATTAAGATAATTAAAGTCAGATTCTCGTAAGCTTCTGTGCGCTAGTCTGAATTCATTTTTCAGAAACTTCGTACGAAGAAACAAATAAACGTAGCGTGAGAGATTCGTATTATTTATTAGACTAAGTATTTCGAAAGGGATGCGCACTGGACAGTTCAAAAGTTCTCCAGGGCGTAATGTAGCGGGAACCTTGTGTTGTTGACATGTAGCGCATGTTCCTAATTTTGTCTGTCTGTTCAATTCAAGGAGTATTGCTTTCTGATATTCATTTTTTGGGCCTTATTTTGATATTTGTATTTCTGTATGCGGATTGTGGCCATTTGTGCACAGGTTGTATGCTTGTAAGAAGAAATTGAACCGTGTATTGTGTTTAATTTAATTAGAATGAAAAGATCTGGCCCTTGATGTGGGTTTTCGGTATACTTTAGTTTGAAACTTGTTGTTTGCGAATTTGGTTTGAAACCTGTTGTTTAAAAATTTGCAAATTATGTTGCTTGTGCATAAACTTGCTTGATTGCACTTTTTTTTTTAATTCTTCAACTGATTTATAAGATGCTAATGCGACAACAAATCTTTCTCTAAACCTATTATATTTCTTCTCTAATGAAATATTGGGAGTTGTAAATCACGTAGAGAGAATACTAACATATTGATAATTGTATGTGTTAGTATTCTGTTAATGTTCAGAGTAGTATCGGTAGTGCAGAGAACGAAAACTGATGTCGGCTCCGGCAAAAGCACAAAAGTTTTAATTTTAATGGCTGTTCATCGTTAACTACATTCTCTTCTTGTAGTGTAATGTACGTGATGAACTCGCCTGCTTTGTATTCGAAGAAAAAATATTAAACTGGCCAAGCTAAACATTTTATGCAACGAAAATCTAAGATGGCGTATCGGTTTCAGCTTTCTAACCTAACCTTTCTTAGACTGAAGCTGTTACATCATCTTAGGTTTCTTTTCTTTTTTTTTCGTTGCGTATAGTATTTAGACTTGTCTACTTATTTTAATAAATAGCGTTAATGGATACAAGTCCTCGGTGTCATTACATCAAAGAAGACAATGATGCTGAATGAAAATAATAATAATAATAATAACAGCATTTCCTGCTTCTTGCTTTGAGCTTTTGTGACTTATTTCTCTTTTTTAAAAAAAAGTCCGTACTGGAGCGTGTTAAATCGTTTTGACGTGAGAATGTTCTTTAGAATAAGGCTTTATGTCTAGCGTCAGCTACGATCTTAGAAGTTTCCATTGACCTTTTACTCTGTCCAAAATGTATTATTCTTGATTTGTTTCAGATATCTCGACAAAGAGGGAAATCACAATCTGGAGAAAGAAGACGCAGAATTTTTTGAAAATGTGAAAAAAGGCCTTAATTCCATTCAACATGGAACACACAAAAACGTCGACAAATTTCTCATCTGTCTCCATGGAGTACAAAAGCATTATAATTTTATAGCTGACAGGTTTGTTTCTTATTTGTCTAACGCTAGATGATATGCCAGCCCGTTGGTGCGGGGTCAAAAGTATTTGGTAGGTAGTCAGTGAACTATTGCTACCATGTGTAGATGTTGGGACTGTACAGTCTACGATCGAATACAGGAACCGTGGAAAGTGTGATACAGATTAGTCAGACAGTGGATTTGGGCATCCACAGTGTATTTGCTATTTATATATATATATAAATAAAAAATTGGAACTCACTGTATATGTTGGGATCTAAATAATTACCATTTTTTAAGGTCAATTTAAAAAGCCATACCAAATTTGCCATATTGATCAAGGAATGTATTTGGTACTTTGTGCAAGATAAATCAAATGTAAACCGAACTTGTGTCTCCCCTGATGATAAAACAAACATACGCGACTAAGACAAAGTGGAGATATTTTTGTGTGTCTTGAACTGACCTTGTCAAGCTCATCACCACAAATTCATTTGTTTAATAGCTAGCAAGTTGAATGAGAAAGCTGTACTTTGTTGTTAAATGACAAAGTTCGGTTGCGCGATGCATTATAATAAAGTTTTGGACTAACGAACAAATGAAACTGACGGAGATTTTGCGAAGGTTATGTAAACAGTTCGGGGCATTATCGAAAACTGGTGTAATTGGTGTTTAACTGCATGAAACGTTTGTTAGTGGATCTACTAGGGGTGCAAAGCTGTGAAGAGGTTTCGTCCACTTACAATTGCCCTTCTACAAATCTCACTAATTTCTACGATACAGGAATCACGAAACTGTCAATCTGGTAGAAAAAGTGTGTAAATGTAAGTGGACACTATGTTTTTTGTATTTTTTTTTTTTTAACCCTTGGTTGAATACTTTTAAAATTTTCATTCAAAAATGAGTAGGAAAGCCTTATATTTGATTTACTCTTGTATATCTTGGAATTGGGATTGCCAAGCACTCTGGAAAACTCTTGGAATGGATGTTTGGTATTGGTCCTGGATTTTTTTTTTTTAATAAGATGTCTTTAACTGAAATATCTTCTCTTTAAGAAGTAAAAGAAGTAGATAAGAGAAAAGAACTGTGTGACAAGATTACGGAAATAAGTTAAAAGAAAGAAAAGAGAAGATACATAGTGCAAGTATTGCTTTAGAAAGAGAAGCAAATGAGATAGCAGAACTAGCAGAGAAGAAATCGTATTTCAAACTACTTACAATTTTCCAGAAAGGTGCTGAGAAACAAAACGAAGAATCGCAGCATTCCGACGAGGAGCTTGTTCAATTGCAAAAGAAAGTAAATTTGCTCTAAATGCTAATAAAAATATTCTCTGCATTACTTTCTCTATGCTATATACAAATCAGTTTGATTTTGGCTGCTTTGATTCACAGAAATTTATTCTGTTAGAATTTTTATTCTTAGTCGTCCTTTTTTCTGATATGTAAGTCCGTCTGTACTATTTTCTGTGATAGAAGTGTTATCTTTGTCTGCATTTAATTCTTTTGGTATTTGAAATGTAAAATAAAGCGTAAATGTAGATACGGAAAGAACTGTGGGTGAATCGGGTGGCTGTAAGGAAAGCCATTAAAAGGTTACTTATGTATAAGTTCTTTGTACCAACTTTGATTGAGCATATCCATTTATATGTTCAGGTTAATGTAAAGTAACGATCTCTAACAAAAGATGGCAGCACTATCTCCATATATTTCTAATGTATTTTTATCGTTGCACGAAATTTCAATGCTGCTCGTATAAATACAAGCCTAGGAAGTTCTAACTTTCAGGGAAGAAAGATCATAACCAATTCAAAGCTTCTTGTTGTGAGGTTGTCCAGGACTTCCGTTGTAGTAAGTAAAAAAGATACGAGCACAAGACACGCTACATAAATGATAAATTGATATTTCGAGGATTGTCGTAATTTCCAGACAGATGTTAGGTAGACAGCGAGTAGAACAGATGTCTAGCTGATTACATCATGCTACGGGAATTGGAGTGTTTAATAGTTCTTTATTACTTGACGTTCGTATAGAATGAATTTGGGATTAACAATTTGACCATAAAATTATTTTTTCTTGGTAATACTGTTACGTAGATTATCTCGTCTCTTTGCAGTTTCTTGAACACGGTATTTTTCTACCTTCCAAAAATGCCTGGAGTTTTCCATACGTTGAGTTTGAAAATTATTTTTCTGAAAGCTGAAGACAGTGAGGATGTTTACAGAGAATTGATGGATAAAGGACTAATCCAGACTTTATCAGTTCACAGGTAGGTGGATATTATAATTTTGTGTAGAATACAATAACATAAAATGAGAACAAACTGATCTGGGACACTTCAGACAATGAACAATTCATTCTACTTCGTCCAAATAGGCAAATTGGACGAAATAAGTAAAAGTATCTTGCGGAGGTGTGAACAGGAGTGGGACTGGCCACGAGGCGAGTCACATGGCGAGAAGTGGGCATTTAACGTCAACTGATGACGGTTGATTAATAAAATATGACATGAGAGTGAACCTTATATGTCCTCGTGAACAGAGACTGTGCACTGCTTTCGAAGAGTGGTCCCCAACGATATCCTCCAAGATAGATCCTTAGGAATTTAATGTTTTTTATTTATTTTTATTTTTTTAACTGTGATATCGTAAATGATTTCATGATATTTTTCTCTGTACTTGCTCGAGCTTTTAAACTACTATGATCATACTTTATGAGTGCTTTTACTAATTTTTTATTGTTCTTGGATCCCTCCTTTCTAGGATTGAAATTTTCTTCATGTATCTAGAAATTCTAGAGTAGCAGTCGACCAAACGAACTACACAAAATATTACTCAGTTGTCTTTGGGACTGGCAAGAAAAGCTACTAAGTCGAACCCATAAGCAACTGTATTGTCAATTTCGTTTATTCTTACGGTCTCTGTGTGAATGATACTGAACAGAGGAGAGGCTTACAGGTACTCATATATTTTTGTCTTTTCTTATCTTTTAGATACAGCGATAGCCAGGAGGTCGCCTTGAGGATTGTAATTAAGCTGGCTCCAAAGTTAACGCCAGAGCAGTTGCTTACACTCTTAAAATTGATATCCAAATACACCGCCCATAAAAGTATACCAATCAGAGCGCTGATGTACGAATTTTTAAAGTGGACATACCAAAATTACAGGTGTGTGGAGTTATTAAGATTAAAAGCCTATAATTTAAGTACCTTGAGGTCATTATGAGCTGTACAGATCAACTGTTAATTATATTAAATCAATATGTATTAAATTTAGATGTAATTTGTAGTTGTACACACATTTCATGAAAATGTTTTGTAATTTTTAAAATAATTATTTCGTACACAATTAACATTATTAACATATAATACTGAATCCCACTTTTTTCTGACTGCGTTTCCTATATTGAATCCCACATTTTCGACTGCGTTTTCTATATTGTATCTCACTTTCTCTGACTGCATTTCCTATGTACTGAATCCCACTTCTTCTGAGGGCATTTCCGGTACTATATCCCACTTTTTCTGACTGCGTTTCTATACTGAATCCCACTTTTTCTGACTCCGTTTCCTATACTGTATCTCACTATCTCTGACTGCGTACTGCGTTTCATGTACAGACGCCCATTTTTTCTGTTATTTATTATACCCAGCTCAATTTCCAACACATTTCGAGAGCTTTTACCAAAGCCAACCTCCTAATTGCGCACGCGCAGAATATTGTCAGTTGTTTTTATGTGGACGTCCGCCATCTTGTTTCTCTGTCTATACCATTTATCCACTCTTGTATACAGTGAACTTTCATTCTATCTTCTACTGAAGATGACTTAAATCGAAATATCTAGTGACTTTATACTGTTAATTGTGAAATTGTGCACGTGATCTTCCTCAGGAAACTACGTAAGTACATTTCCTTTCCTCTCTATCCAATTTCACCTATTATATTGCTCTCCGGCCTTTTCGTACATGTACTTTGAAACGAGTATACACAGACTGTTTACTGAAAACCTTAAGCAACCTAGATACACTTCGCCGCAGAAGAGAGCTAAGGAAAATATATTTTAAAAAAAGCTGCAGAGCAAATACTCAAGACCGTGCCGGGTCATAACTAAAAGCTACATCGCTTCAACATATAAAGAACAGCTCATAAAATCACTCCGATAGTCGTCGTCTATAACTGAAGCATGCATGTGAAAACGCTAGAAATGAAATGCCAAAAGCGAAGAAAGTTGTCAGAAGCAAAAGGCGAAAACTCAAAGGGGAGGCTCTTGCAAGCTGAATGTGCAGAGAGGCTAATACTCTGAGGAACCACACCTGCCAAAGCACGGTGTAAACTTAAATGTAACATCGAATCAAATTTGCAAGAAAAAAAATCTCTTTAAAAAATCCTGCATTCTCAGAGCCAAGGCTCATAAAAGAATGCAGAAAAGGGAACTTTAAATTTTAAAGCATGCGCAGAAATAAAAATCACCGCAGCGCAGAGAAGATGGGAAACCGTAACATTAGTGGACAATCGTAACAGAGTTACCTTTACTACTAACATTAAGCTAACCTCTCTTCCCAGACTTTGACTGGACGGACAGGTCATGAACAGCAGGACCTGCCTAATTAGAGGAATGGAGTGATCTCTCCCAACTCCACTCAGTAGTATCTCGCTAACCTCTCTTGACTTCTGCCTTGCTGTCTCGGTATTTATGTGAAATGCGGTATTACAGGAATTTCTTCCGCTTTGAGCCAACGACCCTGGCTTGACAGTTCAAATAGTTTTATATCTGAGCTAGATACAGTGGCGGCTTCGAAGTGTGTTATTCCATCCGCCCATATCCCCTCGACTAAATTTTAATCACCTCCGCTCCGTCTGTCTTACCATGATTAGGGTTCAAAATTGTACAAAATTCACCTTTTAAGATCCCTTCTTCATTTTTTAAGTGTTTTAAAAATGAAGAAGAGATCCGTCCATAATATATTATAAACAATTTGGATGTTGGAAAGTATGTGATATGAGCGTCCGTTGGCAATCAGGTCATCACTACTTTATATACTTATTTCCAAATTTAAATAGCCTTGAATAAGAAAATGGAGAAAAACCTTTTAGTTGAATATGTTTCTCTATTATTACTTCAATGGAGATTATTTTCTCCATTCTGAATCATAGTCACTCTTCAAACCGATAAAGTTTGCCAAAATAGTTAATATCTTCTGTGAAAAGTCCAGTTAATAACTTAATTGATTTTATAGCGTTTTGAGTTATATTGTGGAATTTGCTAAACCTTGTGTAGGCTGTCACTAATTGTTAGTATTCCAGAAAACACTTGTTGGTTATTAAACAATATCATTTTCGGCACAACATTAGCGAGAAAATTGTAGTTAGCCTTTTTCCTATTTTATTTTGTACTGTAATATACAAGATTTTACTTTGGCTTACACATATTTCTACATATCAGGAGGAAGGATGTTAATACATGTTACATTTGATGTATCAACATCATGGGGAGTATATATATCGTAGGAGCGCTTTTCTGTTGTTTAACGACGAGAGAACTAATAATAGTAACTCCAAATAAATCATTGAACTATGTAATGTATAAACTGTAAAGCTAGTTGCAAATTGAATTGTTTAATGCGGTTCATCGAGTAAAATAAAGTATGTAGGTTACGCAATCATTAAGTCCAGTGCTATTTAAAAAAATACACCTTTAATTAAAGCTAAACCTTGAACAAGAAACGGATTACACAATTCAACCGGCAGCTGTATGTAAGGTAGAGTTTTACCTGCCAATTTGAAGATGATGGCAATTTTACAAAAACTTTTTTCAAGTATTAGCATTTTGTAGTGTTCTTAACAAAATTTCAGATTAATGTTCTCAGGATTTGTACAATAATAATAATAATAGACGTGAAACATATCTCATAATCGTGAAACAAAGTTATTTTAATAAAGATTAAGAGCATACTCCAACTTCTGCCACATGCGATATTGTTATTTACGTATATACAGGGTGACGCGTATTGTACCTACCAACTTCAAATGTCAACGGAAATACTTTATATAGTTATGGAATAAAAGTATACACATAGGCATTTAATACAGTATATAATATCAGTTGCAACTTAAAAATAACGTTCTCTAAATGTCTCTCCTGCTTGGATCACTGTTTAAGGAAATCCGGGAAGTCTTCCATGACGTGTCTCAACGTGTCCTGTGGAATAGCATATATTTCAGGGCTGATGGCAGTCTTTAATTCGTCAGTTGTCTAAAAACGATATGCGAAGACTCTCCGTCAGGTAACTTTTGAGGAAGTAGTCCGGACCTGTCAAATCCGGGAACCTCCTGAGACTCCATGACGGAGAGCCCGTTTGGATGAAGACTTCCACCGCTGCAATCCGCGTCTGCACTGACCAACTTTCTGTGATATGCTAATTGCCTGACTTTCTACTGTCTACCTATGTAGGTATGCTGCGCATGCGCACTTACATTCTGACAGGGTTGCGAACTCAAATTGCTAGATACAATACGCACCCTGTGGTTTACAAATTTACCGTAAGGAATTTTGCCAAAAACAGCTAGCGCAGGTTGAGCCCTGTTGAAGGATTGTTACACACATACTATAGAAGAAATTTTTATGTTGTGAAAGCAAAAGATGAATTGCTTCTAGTCTTGCTTAGAGACCTTAATTTCCGTCCATTGTGAAATATTCGAACCCTTATATTGTACTTGTCGTACATTTTTTTTAAACTTGTATTTTTAGTGAACGTATTGATGATGATGATACAGTGCGTGCTGTGAGAGAAGAAAGCAGGAAGACATTGCTAGAAGGCCTTGTAGATAAAAACGAAGATCTCCAGAAGAGTATCTATGAATTCTTTACTAATGATGCCCGCCTTCCAAAGAATACTCCACAGAGATTATTGACAGTGCTTTGTGACATGTACCATCCAGCTACTGAGCACGACTTCCTTGGTTGTATGACATATCTTCTGCTAGAAGCTGCAAGTCAGTCTCCAGATTTCAAGACAAAAATGTTTCAGCATCCTTTGTCTGACTGTAAATTTGTGGTAAGTAATATTTGAAGTAACTCACAAGAATTAAATAGCAAAGGAAACATCGGTAGACTTAGAGATTTTTCTGTTTTAAAAATTCAAATAGAAACTAGCGTAAAAAATAAACAGTTATCCACAATGAGATAGAAACTTGAGTGATTTGCACAAGCATCGGTTTTAACAGAGGCAGATAAAATTTATCCCATAAGAAAAACATTGTAGAAAAATCTTTATTGATTTCACTTTCATTGTATTACTTTTGTTAGTATTTTTCTCAGTATGAAATACGTATCAAATTAATCAATTTAACTCCTTGTGTGAACTGTTGGATGCTTTTCCTGGGAAAG